>VZZY01015103.1:18872-30486 GCA_013400335.1 Eurystomus gularis | reverse complement strand
AATGGCCTCAAGTTGCGTCAGGGGAGGTTTAGATTAGATATTAGGAAGAAATTCTTCGCTGAGAGGGTAGTTAGGCACTGGAATGGACTGCCCAGAGAGGTGGTGGAGTCACCATCCCTGTTTAAAGAACGAATAGATGCAGTGCTTGAGGATATGGTGTAGTGGTTAGAGAGGATATGGTGTAGTGGTTAGAGAGGATATGGTGTAGTGGTTAGAGTGATGCTAGGAGAAGGTGGGACTTGATGACCCTGGAGGTCCTTTCCAACCATAACGATTCTGTGATTCTGTGATAAGGCACCAGGTAAAGAAACTACTCTTCTGCATGCAATAATTTATCAAGACTTGAGATTATTTTGTCAAAGAGAAGGCAGCTTCTAATTTTGTATTTTCTTACTCAAAGTACCTGTTTGAATGTTCTGCAAGACTTTGAATATTTGGGCATTAACTGTACTGGTCTCTGTGAAGATGCCCCTTTCAAGACATGAAATAGCTTGTTTGAAAGCTTAAGTTCTATTGCTTTTGTGGGAGGCTTATGTTACTGCTTATTTTCAATGATGAAGCACAGTAGTTTGTAGCATTCAGTGTAAGACCAAAATGTGCTTTTACTTAGTAGATAACACTTAGGTGTAATGTTAATTTTAGAAGTTATGTGGACTTTCTCTCCCATAACTACAGGTTGCTGTCCCAAACCTTAATGATGCTGTACAGGATGCAGACTTGCTGATTTTTGTCATTCCTCATCAGTTCATCCACAAAGTCTGTGATGAAATCACAGGACGAGTACACAAGAAAGCACTTGGTATAACTCTCATAAAGGTACGATGAATACTGTGCATTAATAACTGAGAATGTGTCGCGGCTTGATATTTTGATGTGAAGAGTCTCTTTCCATTATTCACTGATTGTTCCATTAAACCTTCCTAGATGTAAGACTGGAATTTGTCTCAGTCGTTAGTGAATTGTTATGTGGCGTTTTATTTTAGGCTAGCACCTGCTGGAAGACAAAAATAAGGCTGTTTACTAGACTTTAAAAGAAAGAGAGAATGAATATGTTTTGCGCTACCAAGCTTCCCAATCTTTTATTTGTCATTCCCAAATGCATCATTAGATGAAGAACAGAGCACAAGAATAATGCTTTGATTGTAAACGCTTGTGCTGAGTAGATCATTTTAAGAACTGCTGAGAGATTTTCACGTGGCTGAGAGGATAGTGCTCTTGTTCATGTCAAATATTATGTTGCAACAAGAGAGTCTGTTCAGCATGGCCCAGCAAAGCAGTTGGAGCATAGGAAATAGGAGGGAGCAGAGGTATGGAAAGTATTCAGCTGGAATGTTTGTAGTTTTGGTAGCAGGAGAATTTTTAAGTGCTGATGAGCTGCTTTATTTGTTTTGTTTTCTGCTGTCTGTTTAGCTGCAAAGAATAAGCTATCCCCACAAGGTCTAGAAGATTTTGATTTGTTACTGCTTTGTACTTAGTTGAGAGTAGGCCCTTTGCTCAACACATTTGCTTGTTTACTGTAACTTCTGGAAAATGATGCATTTCTGGATCTGTACTTAAAAAGAACAGAAAACCCCATCACTACTTACTGCAAGCTTGTCTCTTTAGTTTTGGCCAAGTAAACCCATCAAATCTGTATTGTTTTGTCAGTGCTGACCTGATATATCACTGAGATGTATGAAAAAGTAATGCTTACCAAGTGCACTTGCTGTATTTTGTAGAAAAACCTTTTCATACTGTAGATAGATAAAATAAGGCAGTGTTAGCAGCTGAATGCATAGCATCAAAACCATACAACTGTCCTAGATGCCCTTAAGTTTATTGCTTCGATGTTGTCCAGTTATGCTTCTTTCTTCTGTAAGCTCAAGATAAACTTTGTTCTCCTTTAATTTGCTAAATGCATTTTATATTCTAATGTCCCTAGTGACAGGAATAACTAATGAAATCAATGGAGTAAAATAAGGATTTTTGTCATCATGTCTGAAGTCAGAGTCTGGGCCTATATGCCCTTGGGATTACTGCACTGAGTGTCAATTACTGGTGCTTGAATCGAGTGTTGTGATTAAAGACTATGTTTTAAAAAAACAAAACAAAAAAACCACAGGGGGATACTTATCTTAAAAACGAGAGAAAAAAAAAAACAAACCCCAAAAACAACAATCCAAACCCCCACCCCAAAAGCAAAAAATAAACCCAACAAAACAAAATACTTAGTGTAGTGTAAGTCAAATAGTGGCATCTGCCATGCAGAGCAGAGTTGATCTCTAGGCAGCGTCTCCCTGTTAGGTTGTGACACTGCATCAGTAGGCAGTTTTGTGTAAGAAATGGCATGAGGCCTCTTCCTTTTTTTTGTGGGACAATACAAATTACAATTTAGGTTTTCTGAAAAGGCTGAACTGTGCATCATTAAAAGTCTCATTTAAGGGGAAGGGACAGATTTAACACAACAATGAAACTAAGTAGTAGATGCAAGAATGCATTCTTTGCAGCTTTTTTTTGCATATTGTTTTCATCAAAGTAATATTTTTAGTGGTCTAAAATATGAGGAGGGAGGAGTATTCATTTTTTTTGTCCTGTGATCTGTCATTCAGTTTGGGATTTAACTGTACAAGGAACAGGTGCAGCTCTCCTTGACTTTGTCAGAAGTTGCATCTGTTTATAGCTAAGCTGAATTTGGCGTCCAAGCCTCTCTGATCTCCTTTCCCTTGGATGAATAATTGTTGTGTACATATTCACATTTTTGGAGTTGTTCCCAATGTATGCATGTTTTTCTGTTATACTAATTGCCTGCTTAGGAGGTGGGGCTTTAACACTTATTTTGTGGGGGCATTTTTGGCACTGTGAAGGATGACGTGTAGATGTGATTGCCTTCAGATTCTTTATGTATGGCTCATTAAAGTGAGAAAGCAGAGCTATGCATTGAGTGACACAGACTGAAAAATAATGCAGAAATGCAAGCACTAGTTTAATTAGCTGTTATTACACAGACATTTCTGTATGCCTCTTAACTGCACCGTGTTATTTACGGAATAGCACCTCTGCTCTGTGAAAATGCAAACTACTGCCTCCCTGAAATGTCACTACTGACAACACACAAGTCTGCCTGTGTATATCTGGAAGTAGTAGAGGATCACTCTTGCCTTTTAAGTTATAATCCAAAATTGCCAATCCTCAAAAGTACCAAGTCCCCAACATTAAAAAAATAGTACTGTATAAAAGGTGGTATACTGTGGGAAAGAAAGACCATTTCAGTAGCTTGTCTGCCATGCCCCTGTTCTAAAAACTGAAAAGGAGCCTGCTTTTAGCAGGCTGGGAGAAAAGGGTTTTGTGAGAAGAAAGTGGTCGCGTTTTGAGTTCTTGGTTCAGGATACCAGACTCTTCTCCACTGCCGCATTAATCTCTGAGGTGATCTTTTTTATGGTCCCATTTCTGCCCCTACTTTCAAGCTTTGTAAATAGTGTGTTATAAATACACATTAAAAATATCCTTAGAAGTTATTCTCAGTTGTTCAGTTTTTTGCATATCTGTGAACAGCAGTTGCACTCACTATTGTGAATAGTTGTACGATTCACAACCATTCCAGTTGTACTATTCAAAATTATTAAACTGGGTTCTACTAGTAACCCATTGTTAGTACTATACACAGGGGAATCTGTCTTTGATAGTTCAGATACCTCTTCACAAAACAAGATAAGTGGATGCCATTTTGTGAGTTTTAGCGCAACTTGAAATCCAAGAACAGGCCTGACGCACAACTGATGGATTGGTGGTGCTTCACTGGTTTTAGTAAGGATACACTCATGCTTATTACGAATATTCAGCACTTCTTAGAGTCAAGTCTTTGATTGATCATGGAATAAAACCTGTTACCATCGTCTACAGTTTAGTCCAAATTCTTAACGTGTTACCTCCTATGAAAAGAAGACAGCTTGGAGAGGTCACAACAATAGCAGGTTTCACCAGTAGCAAGTCTGTCATCTTGAGTCTCTACCTGAATAGTCCTTCTTGCAGTTCTCACCCCTGGACAAGACTAATTGTGGTGTGCCTTCTTCTCTACTGTGTCTAATGAATGACTTTTTAGTAATTCCATTTAATGTTGGCTACAGGGAATAGATGAAGGCCCGGAGGGACTCAAACTGATCTCTGACGTTATTCGAGAGAAGATGGGAATAGACATCAGTGTGCTGATGGGAGCTAACATTGCCAATGAGGTGGCAGCAGAGAAATTCTGTGAAACCACAATAGGTACTGTTTTCAGTGATAAGAATGTTTGAAACATGCTCCTGTCCTCACAGTGGCACACCAAACAGCTCAAGTTTTATCATTTTCAACATTAGCTGGTTGTTATCAGAAACTATGGGGTGGTTCTTATTTTAATGTTGAATTTCCTAAAATGTTTACACTTCCAAAAGTACTAGGACAATATTGGGAATAAAGGGAGAGGGAGGAGTGCAGTTTTACCTAGACTCACTAAGGTTTTGACCTTAGCAGGTGAAACACTAAGCATACTTTTTATCACCCTCCACATAACAAACTGCTTGATTATATTACTGTGCTTGAGATTTTTCGTGTTTGCATGGCTTTATATGGACAAATTATTATATATTCTGCTTCAGCTCAGGTGTTATGGTCACAGACAGTATGCATGTTTGGGTTGTTTTGTTGTTCTTTTTAAGGTACTGATATTTTAATTTCTCAAAATCGTTAGAGCTAGACATGGTTTCAGTTCTGTATTGATGTCTGTGCACCTTTGCAGCACAAAGCTGTGCCTAACCTTGGATTTCAGTGTCAAGATAAGCATATGTCCATGTGTATGTGCATACAGGTAGTCATACATAGTAGCACAGAATTTGTGATTTTTTTTCAGTGTTAGGTTTTACAGTTTTATGGGTTTTCACCTGTTACTTCTTATTCTCTCATTAACAGCTTTTGCATTGAACTATTTTTGAATGGTTGAATTGCCTCTTAGTGCTTAGAAGCATTTGTCAGTGGCAGCAAGCTCAATTAGTAAAACATCTTCAGCATACCTTTATCAGTAGTATTTTTCTGGAATGCAGTCCTTAATAATTGGTAGAATTGCACCTGCTCTGTTTAATTCACCTTTGTTTTATTACTAACTGTTCTTTTTAAAGAGAATGGTCAAAAAAGAGAGAGTATAGGAAATTAATTGAATTGTCATTTAGAATCTGTTGCAATGAATTGTGACAATGAATTGTGATGAAGTCCAGAGTAACTCAGTGCAGAGCTTTTATGTGCAACATGGGCCTGTCCTTAGTCACTTAAAACAAGAGTCTGGTTAAGATGAAGATAGAACAACCTTATCTCTGCTTTTAAATATTTTGGCTTGCACAGGAGAGGTTAAATAACACCCAAATAAATTATTCATTTTTTAGCCTTCCTTTCTCTCTCTCAACAGGCAGCAAAATCTTGGAAAATGGCCTTCTCTTCAAAGAACTCCTGCAGACTCCAAACTTCCGAATAACTGTAGTAGATGATGCAGATGCAGTTGAGCTTTGTGGTGCTCTGAAGGTAAGATTAACAGGCTGCAGTTGGTACACAGATGGAACGGTGAGCCTTGTAGAAATAAGAGGGTATTTTCATTTAAAGAATTAAGTTTATTGTGCTTTATATAATATATAAAACTGCTACATGGCATTTTCAGGAGAACCAGATGGCAGAATTAGGGAGCAACATGTTCTGAGAGTTGGCTTTTAGACCCTTGTCTCACCATCTCCCAAGTTCATTCTACCTGGCTTACACACCATGAAACAAGTGTTGATTTCATCTAACTGGTCAACATATTTCTAAATCCATTTTAGTTCCCTTTTGTTTTTTTTGCAACAGTGCGTTCACAGAAATAAAGGGATAAAGAAGTTGGCATTAATCCTTTGTGTCTGTTGACAAAACTATTTCCCTCTTCATTGACTTACACAATGTTTTATGTTTGTAGATTTACACTGGCATAAGGTTCATGTGGTTAACCACATACAGAAATGACCTGGATAGGAAAAAAGTTATTTTGGACATTCACCCATCTGGATATTTTTTTGGTAGCAAAATAGATGCTAACAGGAAGCAATGGTTACCTTAAACATACTCTTCCTGCTATTTTTTTTCAGGTTAATTCACAGGCCATTTGTGAAAGGAAGGCATTAGTTGCTTGGCACTCTGGCCAATAGTACTGTAGGTCATGTTATCTGGTGCCTATTATGGAAGCATTTCTGATGAGTGTAGTGGTTTAGTAGATAATTTGGTTTATCTTTTTATTGTTTGTTTCTGATAATTATTCTCTATTGCTTTGTTTTCTCTGTTAAAATTATGTGTAAGCTGTATCACTCGCTTGCAAAGCTACTACACCAATGAATGGTGTCTTTAAGGAGTTCTGATTCCTGCTTAGCAGGAAGTAGATTGATACCTATGATAACATAATTTTTGGCATACTGGTTTTCTTGATTATTTTGTCTTGAGAGCTGTCATACTGGAAGTCCTGAGAAGGTTGTGGAGCTTATAATTTGAAAAGTCAAAATGCTATGGTGATGTGGGAGGTTAGCAGAAAAGAAATTCCTGTGTATAAGTCATGAAATTAGTCAAAAAG
Source organism: Eurystomus gularis (assembly GCA_013400335.1). Lineage (NCBI taxonomy): Eukaryota > Metazoa > Chordata > Aves > Coraciiformes > Coraciidae > Eurystomus > Eurystomus gularis. Next base: position 23,894 of record VZZY01015103.1, on the reverse strand, counting down.
TTTTGCAGATTTATTTTTCTTTGAGATCTGCCTAGCCTGATGTTTTCTGGCTAGCTTAAATTCTTGCTTGATAGAGGAGTTCTGTCACAGGTAATTTTTGTTACAGATTTGTATCTTGTGAAAGGGCACTAGAGATGCACATGCCCATCAAACAGAGCAGCTAGTCAGCAGACACTCAGACTCCACTGTAGATGTCCAGGTCAGGCAAGAGAGCAGTATCTCTGGAAGTGCAGAAAAATTTAAATAAGTGGTTGTTCTTGACCTGGTACTGAGGTGAAACTTACCTATTGTCTCTGTAGCCTTGTTTTGTTCCTCCCTCCTGCTGCTTTTTCATCATGCAACCTGAACTCTCTGGTTGCATTTCTAAACCCTATGTGTTCTGTGTGCTCTGATCATTTAATTTTGATTGCGGTATATTTTGTTAACTGAGTTGAGACTTCCAAAGAGATGTGTGGTATGATCTCTAAAAGAAACTGAATTAAGGATAGATGAACTTGTTTAAAAATACTATGGATTTCTTGCCTGATAAAAAGGCACAAACTGTTATAAAGTAGCACAGATCAGTCACGCTAGTATAGGTGATGTTCTATAAACATACAGATCTTCCTTAATCTCAAAGACAATTTTATTAAAATCATATATTTAAAAGTAATTTTTCATTTAAAACCTGGTCTAGTTTAATCCTAGATCGTGTGCTGACAGTGTGTAAATAATTTCCTGAGCTGCTTTTCACTTGAACATTGCAAAGTTTTATTAATGCATTGGGAATATGTATGCCTCTGAAAGAAAATGAAGAAGCTACTTATCTTAAAAACGAGAGAATTTTATTGCCTGTGCAAAGCAAAACGCAAAGTTCAGCTGTGAATAGCGAAATGTAAACTTAAGCTTTTCTTCTAAGAAGTTGTACATTCTTAGGAGAATTGTTTGCTAAGGGTAACAACAAGTACTTTGCTTTTTTATTATTAATATGGTAATCTTTGTAATAAAAACATGAAAAATAAGCATCTTTTCATGTGATTGTTTTTAGAGAAAAAACTAGTGTAGCTTCTGTCAGCTGACAGTTTATTAAACTTGGAAAGTTACTTCATTAAAAAATAGTAAAAAATAGCATTATTTGACTTGCTGGAAGGAGGAAATTCCTGTTTCAGAAGATGACAGTGTCATGTTGTGTGAAGAGAGGGGTATCTAAAGAGAGGTTCTACTCTCTTTCTGTAGCAGTGCGAATTCAAAATGTCAGCAGTATCACTGTAAACTACAACTTTGAGGACAGAAGCAAGCAGGCACACATGCCAGTCCAGACTGTCTTTTTGGATGCAGAAATAGTAAAAGCAACTCCAGTATTGGTATTTGAGGGATCAGAAATAGTACGCTATGAGAATTAGTATATTCTCCCAGCTTCTGCATTTTTCTATAAATACCAGCCTGGGAAGGAGACTTTTCTGGTATTTCTGGGGTAATAGACTAGATCTTGTTAAAAGTCCATACTTACCCTGCTCTTTATTTCTGCAGGCTTTGCTAAGCAGGGAGGATTTTTCAATGTGGATGGTTGCCTATAGCTTGGGAAAAAATAGCCTTCCCTTACAGTAATGATAATTTGTATTTACTTATTTGAAGTGTATGTGAATTCAGGCTGTAATAATAAGTATTGCAGCTGGGTGATCATGAAAGAACATGTGATTAATTGCTATTTATATACTTTTATATGTGCATATATATATAAAAAATATCCCCTTCATTTACTGTATTTATTTTTTGTGACAGTGGGCTGGTGGGGATGTATTGAATCAACATATCTGATGATGAGAAATCAGCGCAGTGAAACTGCAGTCTCGTGTCAGTTTGGAGACTGGCTGAATAGGCAATGGCAGTCACTTTATAAAATCTGGTGATACTGAGGAAGAACAGCTGTCTACTGTAACCTGTTGGTTACCTGTTGGCTGTAGGAAAAAAAGTGCTTGGCATGTTGTTGTCTGCCAGGATTTTTTTCTTTTGAAGACTGAAGCACATTTCACATTTATTTGTTGACCTTTTCTAAGGGTTGATGTCATAAATTAACAAACTTCAATTTTGGATAGTTCCATTTCAAGGTGTCTAGCTGGCTTTACAGGCAGCCTGGCCCAAAGCTACCTACAGGTTCCAGCTGCTGTTTGCCAGACAATGAAGGGGCCTTCCGAGGAAGTGCTTAAAGGTTATAACAGCACTGTAGGAGTAGTATGTGCAGCTGTGCATACATACGCATGCAGGATGTGCTCCTGCATGCTGATGGATATGATATTGCAGAGTAGCAGACACCCAAGATTATCACCTCTGAGGCATCTGTACTGCCTGTGCCAGTGTGTAGTCTTACAATCGAACAGCATGGATGTGAGGTAAGTCTGAGCTGGTGTACGAACCTGGCAGCGTACTTAAGAGGCAATATAAACATTGGCAGCTGCATTCTTGGATGTAAACTGTGCTGGAATCACTTACCCAGTGCAGCAGTGCCAGGGGTGAGTGTAAGGGAAGGAGTGAGGATCTAATCTCTCGATATGGCAAAATGGCAGTGCTCTAGCTGCCTGATGTATATATTCATGGATCTGGAGAGTTAAAAACCCTCAAGTGGCAGCAGGCACTTGAGGCCCATCTCTAAATCTTATGGCTCCAGCTTAGCCTTAGCAAAGAAGTGTCAACAATGATTTATTGTTTACCAGGTTATGTAACCCACCATCATTACTACTTACAATGTTGTCTTGCAAAATGTGTTTATGGCGGTCACTGCTGGATAGTCAGTCTAGGTACTGTAGAAGTTTTAGGTGGTGGTAATTACTCTTTCCTGAGACTAAGTGGAAATGAAATCCATTATTTACACTCAGTTTTGCCAGGAAAAAGGAGGCAATTTATGCTTAACCTCTCTGACAGTCCTGCCAATACTGTCTTTGATTTGTGGAGTCTTCATCTGACCTCTCTCAGCCATGATGCAAAGCAAGGAGCTTTGCATGTGCTAGCAGCAAGGAAAGCAGGCTTTGCTGAGCTGTGACACTGCCTCAGGAAAGGCTGGACGTCCCAGATGAATTAACAGTTTTGCTTAGTTCTCTTAATGATCCATTTAATTATGGAGAGGTAGTGGTTGCCTCAGAAGTGGCCTCTGAAGCTATCTTCATGAGCACTTCACAAACTTACTGTAAACAGAGTAGGACTGTATATTGGATATTTCTGAGTGCTGACTGTGTAAGAGGGCAGTCTGTCAGCAAAGTCTGCAGACTTGTTAGCCTTGGTTTCTTGATACTCTGTTGACTTTGCATGTGTGACATCTGACATGTTTGCAGCAGGTTGTGTACAAGTAAAAGATATTTTTCTCATTCATTCTGACACATACTGTGAGCACTGCCTAGCATGAAGGTTTCTTTTCTGGAGCATAGCTTCACTATCGCGGTGATAAAATAACTGAATCCAGTCCTTGCTCATGTTCCGGAATAACTATGACTAGTGTCAGCTTCTGGATACTAGACCAGCTAAAGACTTGCCTGTTACTGCAAAGGATAATGCAAAACCATAAGCAATATAAAAACACCCTATGCATCTTGGTTACACGCTGCATGCTTTAATGTGAAAAGCTGGGAAGTGTGTTTGCTCAAGCATGGAGTACTTTTGACAGCTCAGAATCCCTCAGGCCAAGAGGAACATTGCGTTGCAGTCATTTTGTGGTTGTTGTGACAGTATTTTTGAACCTTTGGAACAACAGGTTTGTCTGTAGACTAAAGTTGTCCTTGCATATGGGGCTCTGTCCTCTTGCACAAATACATAGCCATTGCATTTGCAGGGATTCTTGTAACCTCAGGTGGTAGGCTTTGGCAGTGGCAACGTTCAGGATCAACCATATCAGATATGGTTGCCAGATAATTTTACCAGATAATACATGATTCTCCCCCCACAGTCTGCTTCTCTGAGAATTGCTGTAGCGCTGGTGCCATTAGGCTCTTGGGTGTCAATTTGTGTTTTGCTTTTGCTTCTTCCTGAAAACACTTGGCATAGCGTCTACACCCAGAGATTTCAAGTACTAAGCTGCCTGTTTTGGACTGAAAGATGACTCAGTCTCAGTTTTGTTTTTAAAAGGAGTGGCTTCTTTTTCAGTAAGGTGTAACTTTCATTTTGGTATAACTCAGTTCTCTACATTATATTAGATATGAGAGAGCTGCCATGGATTCTTCAAGTGTTTAAATGAAACCAGATGACAGACCTTGTAAATTCATAGTTGTGGCCTGAGGGTTATGTAGACCAGGGTATAACAGTCTCCTCTGCATGGGTTTGTGTTCTAGAGCATTATCAGTTGTCTTGTTTCCTTATTTGCAAACTATGTATAAGAAAGTACAAGGGCATTGTACAAACAAGGAGCTTAGTGTTTCAGCGTTAGACTCAGAATTTCCCTTCTTCCCAATCCCATTTCCTCAGAAGTACCTAGTCTTGTATGACTCGCTTAAAGCAGTATTTCTGTTGCTCCAAAGACAAACATTGCAAAAGGTAGAAGTAGGCAACAAAATACCATAGGCAAAATCATACTGTAAGTCATGATCAGGTAGGCTGTTTCAAAGTAGAAAGGAAAGTCAAAGCAGACAAAGTTGGAGGGAAGGGGAAGCTTTAGTTTTGGAGCATTCAAGAATTGATGTGGAAGAAGCCCAGAGGTTGTTAAAAAATTGTGGGTTTAGCTGAATGCTAAACATATGCAAACTTGATGTATGTGTAAATTCCATTTAAATGGATTATCCCATCTGAAAGCTTCTTAAATACCGGTTTGATATCCTCCTGCTTTGCCACCAAATGAAGAAATTATTGCTCTGGGAGAGATGTCTGATGAAAACATGCAATGACTGAATTCCCACAGCCAGGATTTAAGCCAAAATTATCTAAAGTTCCTATTTGAAAAGTCTTTAACTGCTTGTCCGGGGGTTAGGTTTTCTTTCCTTTTGTTCCTTTTTACCTATAGAATTTTTTCCCATAAGTTACTAGGATACTAATGACTGGATACTTAAGAAAGAACAAAGGCCT
>VZZY01015103.1:0-18394 GCA_013400335.1 Eurystomus gularis | reverse complement strand
AGGCCAAAGGGCTGGGACCGGGTTGTTCTGATCCTGCTTTGCCGTTAATGTTATATTTAGTTGTTGTTCATTTGCTTTAACATATATACTAGCAAAGAACTGTTATTCCTATTCCCATATCTTTGCCTGAGAGCCCCTTGATTTCAAAATTACAATAATTCGGAGGGAAAGGGTTTACTTTTCCCATTCCAAGGGAGGTTCCTGCCTTCCCTGGGAGACACCTGTCCTTCAAACCAGGACACTGCTTCAGATCTGATCTTGAGATATCTCTGCAATTTTTAAGGTCAGTTTTAGACCTGAGCTAGCTGCTCAGAAAGCAGTGACTAATCCTCTGACCTCATTTGGATCAAAGTCACCTCGCCCTGACTGGCCACACAGCACTGCAGCTGCCAGCAGGTTTTGGTTCTTACAGTCCAAAAAACAAACCAAAAGCAGCTGTTAATCAGCTTGTTGCTTTCATCAGCAAATTCTGACAGTTGCTGTTTCTTCAGCAACAGTTAAAGTTGGTTTGGTTGGTTGATTTTTTTTTTATTTTTTTTTTTTAACCTGCATCAGGAGCTACATTAGGTGCTGTAATGTTGGTATTCCTGGTTTCTGTTGAGGTCACTGCTGTTGTTGCATGCAGAAAGGTATTACTATATCTATTGCTTCCTGATTTGCTTTATTAGTACGTCAGGATGCCATCTTTTTTGGAGTGTTTTTTGGTTTGGGTGGGGTTCAGGGGGAGGTTTTTGGTAGGGGCAAACTAACCATGGCTAGTCTCTGACTCTCAGGCCAGAAAATAGCTTTTATAAACACTTCATTCGAATGTCTTTCAACTAATCTCTATGTTGATAAACCAAAGAAGGGACTATACAGCTGATTGTTCATGAAGAAACAGCACATTCTTTGTAAAAGGCTGCCACCAGGTCTAAGGGGAAAAAACAAAACAAAAACCAAACAGCATTGTTTGCTTAGGAAAAGTCTTCCTGTGTCATGAGCCTTCTAGGAATCCTTGATTAACTATTACTGTTATAGAAACTCTGCATACTTAGAAGGACTGAATACTATTAGGTTGGCTGAATTTGGTCCCTTAGCATATCAGTATGGAAGTCAATAAATGTTTCTTAGATTTGATATTACTTTAATAGTAAAGAAAATATGGATAAAAGGGCAGTGATATGCCAGTCTAACTTTACCCCTACCTCAGGGAAGGAACAGCCCAATGGAGATAAAACCTTGTTTGAGTGTAGTCCAAACTGTTTGTTCAGTAAACTTGTTCCAGAGCTTTAACTATGCTTTTATCCTTGGAAATATTTTGCAATCTAAGACTTGCTATATTTTATTTTTTTTTTCAGGTTACCCCATAGACCTCAAAATCCCCGAACAAAAAAAAACCCAAAACAACAACCTAGTCATAGACTAGTAAAGTGTTTGCAGTTGTTAAGGACATCTGCACTCTCTTTTAGCATCTTCCTAGGATTATCTAAGCAGTAATTGACTCATCTCCCATTTGTTTTTTCTTTTCTCGTTAGAATATAGTAGCAGTAGGAGCTGGGTTCTGTGATGGCCTTTGCTGTGGTGACAATACCAAAGCTGCTGTTATTCGCCTCGGCCTAATGGAAATGATTGCCTTTGCCAGAATTTTTTGCAAAGGACAGGTGTCTACTGCCACTTTCCTGGAGAGCTGTGGAGTTGCTGATCTCATCACTACATGTTACGGTGGTCGGAATCGACGTGTAGCAGAAGCCTTTGTTAAAAGTGGAAAGGTACCTTATTCACTGGATGGAATCCATTGTGGAAAGTACTAGTGCTACTGGTTTGTTGGAGTAATACAGTTATCCCAGACGTGCTAGCTGTGCTGTGTGAGTATTCTCCACACACTTGAGTGTGTTAAAAAGCTTGAATGAGTGTACAAGTGTTAAAAAGGGGAGGGTGTTTAAAACAAAAACTAGAGAGGTAAGATGTTGGGAAATGCAGATTTAAGAAGGAGACTATTCTATATGCTCAGTCAAGGTCACTTTTGAGAAAAGAAAAACCCTTACAACATTGCAGGGTTTTTTTTTTTGTATCCAGATGATGTCAGGCTAATGAAAACTATCATAGCTTTCCATTTCTTCCTTTTTTTCCCCCTTTTGTTGTTTAGCCTATTGAAGAATTGGAGCAAGAAATGTTGAATGGTCAGAAACTGCAAGGACCACAGACTTCTGCAGAAGTGTATCGCATCCTCAAACAGAAAGGAATGCTGGAAAAGTAAGTAAGAACAGATAAAGCAAGTTCCACATACCCCTTTTTTATCTCCATATTTGGTGTTAATATCTTCATTAAGGTAGTAGACAAAAAGAAAATCACAGAGACGTGAATAGAACCTAAAAATAATATTGCTATAAATAGAGCTAGTAGTGTGACATGAAATTTGTGAATGCACTTCTGTTTCTAGAATGTATTATTACCTTCTGCTGTCACAGAAAAGCAGAGTGAGTGTGTTTCAATGTGTGAAAATAATAAAATATATTAAAATAGAAGCTGAGCTTCCTAAAGAGACTTGTGAAGAGGCTCTGCAGCTTATTTCATAGTAGTAAATTCATTACATGGCTCCAAGGAGAGGAGCTCTGTTATTAAGGATCTGTATAGATGATCATAGTATTAAATCTGGCCAGGGACATCAAGGGTAATGAGAAAAACTTCTACAGTTATGCCAATGATAAAGTGAAGGCTAGGGAAGTTGTGTTCTATCCGTATGGATTCTAGCTTAGATGCTGCAGATCTCATTTGTGATGGGACTTTCAGTTTGGTCTAGAATAAAACCTGCCATCTGCTTGTTTAGGTCAGGGGGATTTTGTGGTATGAAATTAATCAGTGTCAGGGTTTAGGGTGGGGCTGGCCACTGGAATGACAGACACTCTCTCGCCTTCCGAAGGTGAAGAGAAAGGGAATAAGGAAGAGAGACTTATGGATTAGAAAACTAAAACAGCTTTAATTAAAATAATAATAATAAATTGAAATATATACAAATATATACAAAACCGTTATTGGACTCAACCCCGATGGAAACTACGTCACTGTCAGCACTGATGCTGTGAAGCAAGCACTGGGACAGTCCCAGACTGGACTCAGTGGCAGATGGGAACTGAATTCAGGAGCTGGGTTCTGGAACTGGATTCAGGAACACATAGATTGGGATCAAAGGCAGAATGGACAGAGTCCTCCTTAGACACTGGCCATTGAAGAAGAGACACTTTACCCTTGTGATCCCCCAGCTTTATACTGAATATGGCATATATGGGATGAAATACCTCCTTGGTCAGTTTAGGGTCACCTGTCCTGCATGGTCCTCCCTGCAGATGTGGCCTTTTACTTTCAGCACCCCCAGCATGGTACACAAAATTTAGCAGTGACCTTGGTCTGCAATTTCAAGCAGACTAAGTGAGTGAGTAACTCCTAAACATCGAGTGTTATCACTGCTAGAAGCAGACACTGTTTGCAAAAATATGGCTTTAGCTTCAGGAAGTGCAGTTACTTAGAAGAGACGGAACTGAAAAATAAAATCACTGAACAGAATTGGTTCTGTTCTAACTCAAAGCAGGACATTCCACCCTTTATTTCGTACTATTTCCATCATACCTGTCGCTAGGTTGTCGTTTCTTTCTATAGAAAAGTTCATTTAGTTCATGATTGTGGATCTCCTATCTGTCATAGCAGTCTCTCAGAGCAGGAAAGATGTAATGGAATTCGCTGCAGTTTGTGCCCACAGGTTGCAGGTTCACGTCAGGAGGTTACTGGATGCTACTCAATGAAGCTAGCTCTGGTCATTGCCGCTATGTTGTCCTAAAAGACATTTGCTCAATACTATTAATATTACACAATTATATATGTGTTATGTTGTCCTGGCTTGTTCATTTTTATTTGAGTTAGAAGGTGTATGATTCCTAAAGCCACAAACAGTTGTCTCCTGATAAGATTAAAGAACGCATTTATCTGTTCTGTTTGTAGAGGAGGCAAAATCAGAAAATAAATTATTGCCAATCAGAAGATCAAGCCTTGTTACTTTTTTTTTTTCCAAAGCACTTTGTAAAGTCTAGATTTAAGGGATCAGCCACATTTAAATTACTTATCTTTTTAACATTATTTTTAGATGTAAGGCACCTAAGTCTGTCTCTATAATGTACAGTAATTAAGCTAGCTGCAGAAAAAAAATCTAATTAAAGTGTTGGTTTCAGTCTTTGCTGTTTATGATTCCTGAAGTGATACCGGATGCTGTGTTGGTGGGTTGGCTTTGTTTTTTTCTTTGTTGGCCTTTTTTTTTTTTTCTTTCCTGTTGTATCTTAAAACAAGTAGAGTGCATTATAGAAGACTTGGGATTGTGTTTTTAATGAAAGATATGAAAACAGAGTTGCTAATTTCTGTTTGGTATACCAACGTGTATGTGTCAGTTCTTCATAAAAGGTCTCATTCAAAAAGACTTCTGAAAGCAACTTTCAAAGTGTTTTTCTAAAGCTTTCTTGCTGCTGCTTTAAAACAGAAAACACAGTAAAATAGCCATGGTGTCAAAGTGAAGAGGTAAGGGTCTAGTAAGAGTAAAATTGCATACTCTCATCCTACAAAAGGAGTCCTAAGGCTACATAGAAATATGCAAAAGTCAATGTTCAGTAGAAGAGCCTGGTAGCAGGGTTGATGCCTATTGATATTTACAGTGCAATTCATTTTTTCAACTGTTGTAGTACTAGTCCTCTTAATGTGCTGAGACATAAGATGCGTTTGGAGTTTGCTGACCCTGAGCCTGCAGTCAGCCTTGATTCTGCTTTCCCTACGTGACATGTGGCAGACCTGTGCACAGCAGAGTAATGTTCTCTGGGGTACACAGCCAGACTTACGTATGAAGGTGTGCTTTGTAGCGGTGGTACTTCTTCGCTGAGAAGTAACTGCCAGCACTGTATCTAAAGCTGTGTGAAACTTGCTTTTGCTTAGAAGGTTCTCATGTTTTGTGGCTGCCTCTCACATAGGCAGAACAAATTTTATTTTAGTGCTTCGTTTAAGTTTTTAAGGCAAAAGTAAATTCAGCCTGTCATGCCTGCCGCCCCCCCCCAATACTTTATACAAAGTGTGTGGTATGTGAGGCTTGTTAATAAATGCAGAAGTCTTTGCATAAATTGTTTTTTTTCTGCATGTTTCCTAGTAAGAATTTTGCAACCTAAACAGTGTAGCATTGGATTTGAAAGAGCATCTCTGTGGTTTGCGCTAATTTTGGTTCCACCGATGAAATAAAAAGAAAAATCAAGTCAGTTTTTGCTATTGCTGCTATTTTTGCCTTGTTCTCCACAAAAATAAACCAAAAGAAAAAATGGACTTGTGTTTCATAGCAGGACATTAAAATGTTTCAGATCAAAATGAAATTCTACATTTTGAATCAAGCACTTGTAATAAAAGCCAGAGAAGTGGTGGATTGAATTCACAAGCCTGTCTGTCCCCCCACTCTTTTTTCCCTTGCATTCAGCCAAGTACAAATGTTGTATCTGCCCCTGGGAATGCAGAAGTCAGCATGCTGTAATGGTACTCCTGAATGGCTCGTGGCTTCTCTTGTGACCTCTGGTTCACTTTGAGGAGTCTACTCCAGAGCTATGTGGTGATACCAGTTACTTCAGCACATACATACATAAAGCGTGTATGGTGTTCAGTACGGGCTGGGGGTTCTGCTCAATGCTGCATATGACAGATAAAGCTTTAGACCAGCCGATGGGGCCATTTTCCTGAGGAGACAGTTCAAGTCCAGATGCATTCTGAATCACTCAGAAATTAAGTATTTCACCATCTCCAATGCTCCATTTTTAAAAAATCAATCAAAATAATGTGGTGTGTTTGTTCAAAATTTACTATTAATAGATCCCTTAAATTCGCCAGACTCTGGATGAAAATGGGACTTGTCTGGCTGCCACTATTCAGGATGAACAGAAAGCAAGCAAATTTCTGTAAAGTGTCTTGGCTGTAACAAGCCGTCGGATTATCAGAGATGTCTGAGTAATTTGAGAGTTGTTGGAAATGTGGCCAATTTAAAAAAAGAAAAAAAGAAGAGATAGAATTTAGTGTTTCAAAATCCACATGAAAACTTGACCTTCAGTTTCTTCTTGGGTGTCTTTGTGTCATATTCTGCAGTAATATTATCAAATTATTGCTTCGAGGTAATGCATAACTGATGCACCGGGCATCCATTTTAACCACAGATGAGCTATAAGCACATTAAGGAAAGATGTGAATGTTTGGGTTTTTTCATTTTTTTAATGGTTGTGCTATACATAATGAATGTTGCAGGCTATATTATAGCTAGCTAGGCTTCTGAGAGTGACTTATTTTAGAGATGCATGTAGGTTCTGTATTTATCCAGTGCTTCTCAGCCCAACTTCAGTGCTTGACAGACACTAAAAGAAATTGATTTTTCAGTCTCTTTCTTTTCCCTCCCTCTCTTCACCTCGTTTTCTTTCTTTCATTTAAGAAAATGTTACAGAATAAACTTACACTGCATTTGTTTTCCCCACCCTGTTTCCCCAGGTTTCCACTGTTCACTGCTGTGTATCAAATTTGCTATGAAGGGAAGCCTGTCACAGAGATGATATCCTGCCTTCAGAGTCATCCAGAACATATGTAAATCAATCAGGCCATCATACTAATGCAGCTTTCTGCCTTTCAAATTTAAATCTGGGTTCAAGTGGATGTACCATTAAGCTTGGTTCAAAGCTGCTCACTAGGCAACAGTAACAACATGAATGTCCTGAATGGGTGTTGGTTTTTGTTACACAGCCTTGTTTGACATAGCATGCAGTGTTGGCTTGGTGATTGTTGTTTTATTGGCTAAAATACAACTGTTTTAAGATGCACAATGCAAAAGTTGCACTACATACGTAGTGTATATACACAAGTGTACTTTGTGTGTGTTCCTACACCATAAAAGTGTTTTCTTGTCTCTTACTAAGGCCTAGTCCAGTCCAGTCCTGGACACTATGGGAAGAATCCCACTGGTTTTGATGGAGACTGAGTCAAGCCTGTAACCTTGAAATAGTAGGAGTCTTTCTATTAGAACTTGGTTTTATTCTGTATACACAGTTAAATTTTAACATTTTGCATGCTTATGTTTATATACATTTAAGCAGTGTTAGTGCAAAACGAAGTGGTAGGAGTTAGAGAGCTACAGGGATATTTTAACTCTGGTGAAGAATATTTTGTCTTTTGAAAGTCTTTACAACTGTCAACTACTTTGAAACCAATTTCTAAGTGAATTTAAAGTTTTTAATTACACTGTTCTAAAGGGAATATACTAGAGGGGAATCATTACCTCCCCTTCTGTTTTTTAATCCTTGCATTTTTGTATTTCTCCATTTCTCCCTTGCTGTTTCCAGGTGTTGGGCTCTTCTAGAATCCCATTCCCCAAAACAAATGAGAGATGTTGACCTAGGGATTTAGAACCCTGGAACCAAGGGTTCATTTTAGTGTTTGTACCTGTGGTCATTCTTCACTGGTGAATGGTGAAGGATACTCCTGGGTATCCACCGCTCAAAACTGTCATGCTGTGTATCCATCTTAACCATCAGCTACGAAGTGTTGCACTCCACACAACACTCCAAGGAATGTTTGGGGAATTCCCTGGTAGACCATGCTTGTGTTGTCAAAAGGGTTTTGTGCCAGTACCCTGACTGCATTCATTTCAGTGCCTGCCAGTGACTGACTCTTCAACTGGACTATAGTCCTGAACCAGCCTCCCCAGAGAAATGATGAATTCTGAAGTTACTCTTTCACTGGACAAAACTTTAATGGGTGCTGGACCAAGTCCTTTATGACTAATCTCCCAGAAAGCTTCTCAAAGGCATCTGTTTCTTTTATTCCCCAGCTTGGGGAGAAGGTTCAACTACCTTTTCTCAGGCACCTTTGCTTTTTGAGGAGGTTACTTTCATTTATTATTGGAGTTTGGGGGTGGGGTTGGCTTGTCTGGGTTTTGGGGGGTTTTGTTTGGTTTGGTTTTTTTTAAGAAAGTTGATGCAAGAGAAGATAGATAAATGGTATCTGTCTTGCTTTTCTAGTATAGTAAACGGGGGAGGGTGTTGTAAAATATATGCTAGGTACATAAAGAGTGGATTTATTCTGGCTGCTAGGAAGCAAGCATTAGAATTGAGGTTTCCTGAGCTTAATAAGACTGCCCATCTGCTCTGAATATCCACTCCAAACCTCTGAGCTGTATCAGAACTGTTATTCATTGTTCCCAGCCATCATAAGCACAAGCCCATCCTGAAGCTTTAAGTTGTCATTCAGAACTTGCTAAAATGAAGGGGATGCCTGGAAACAATTGTCATACTTAAGGAGCCTGGATTACTGTGAAATACGTGACCATTGGGACAGCTTTGTGTAGACAGGAAGATGCTTCAGCTCAGAGATAACATTTCTTATGCTCCTATAATGTTTTGCATTAATTTTTCTTGTGAATGTCATCAGATACTCATTGATGAAAGAAGTTATTTTGCCTTATTTCTGATTTAGTGCTAAATATAACAGGTGGCTAGAAGTTAAGATGTTTGTGGCTGTTGAGAAAACCACTAGTAGAGCTGACTTGAGTAAGCACTCTGCTTAGTCGTTTAAAAGGATGTGTTAAAATTGGAAGCAGTGTTACACTAACGCACACATGGAGTGTACGCTCCTCATTACTGCATAACATTTAGTGTGTCTCCTTATGTTTTGTGTTGGGTTTTTTTAATACCAAGCTGATTGGCCTTGCCTTTGTATGTGTATATATACATATGTATAAAGTTTTTTACATGCAGTATGTAGAAGAGTAGCGTTTTGTAAGATACATAAAGGGCTATATGTGGTAAATTAATATATATTTTAAGATTATTTCGTTATTATTCCAATACTACTTCTACCACCAAAACCCCCAAATCTTAATTGTTCTTGTGTTGTACAGAAGCCTGTTGTAAGGCAAATCCAGATAAAAGGTTCTTATGGAATTCTTTCCTGCAGTCTGTAATGAGATTCTTGTTCTTTTCAGACAAAAGTGAAGTTTCAGTAACTAAAATAATTTAAATTTCTATAGATTCTTCACCATTTTGATTGCTTTTCAGTGCTTGAAAACACTCAGCTTGGCACTAGATAGTATTTTTTTTTTTACTTACTGCTTGTTATGACTGTATCATACTAGAACTGAATGATTAGAATCCTGTTGTACAATCTGTTTTGCCTTGTACTGGGATAGTCTTCCTGAAAATAACCCCTGTGTAAGGGATCTTAAATTTGTAACTGATTCTTGATTTATGAACATTAATTACAAAGGAAGGCATTATCTTCTAAAGATACATACTCAACTTGCCGTAGACACCTGTACTGATTTTGTTTAAAGCTTGTGAATGTGTAGCCATTTGAAGAGTTAGTACAAATAAACGTTTTTGTCTTGAGAATCACTTTGGTGTTGTCTCATTTTACATGGCTTGCAATTAGTATTTTATTCACTTGATGGAATGTAGGCTTTTATGGATATGGTATGTCATGATAGTAATGTCAAGGGTTAGGGCTGGACTGGACACTAGAAGAGTGACAGACACTCTTGGTTAACCCCTCTCCCTTCCTAAGAAGGGGAAGAGAAAGGGAGTAAAGTAGAGAGACATACAGATTGCAAAAGGAAACTAGAACAGCTTTAATGAAAATAATAAAAATGAAATGAAAGGCACAAATAGATACAAAACCAGTATCGAACTGAAGCCCCCTGACACAATTACATCACCGTCACCACTGATGCTGTGGAGCAGGCACTGGGGAAGTCCCAGACTGGGCTCAGTAGCAGATGGGGACCAGATTCTGGAACTGGATTCAGGAACACATGGATCAGGATTGAAGGCAGAATGGACAGAGTCCTCCTCAGACACTGGCCATTGAAGGAGAGAGCTTGACCCTTGCTATCTCCCAGCATTATACTGAATATGACGCATATGGGATGGAATACCTCATTGGTCAGTTCAGAGTCACCTGTCCTGGCTGCTCCTCCCCACAGGTGCTGCCTTTCACTTTCTGCACCCCCCAATGTGGTATACAATATGTAGCAGTGACCTTGGTCTGCACAGGAGAACGTACAAGGAGAAGCCTTTCTCCACATCGGTCCTTGGTAGTAACTCTAAACATCAAGTGTTGTCACTGCCAGAAGCAGACACTGTTTGCAGAAATATGGCTTTAACTTCAGGAAGTACAGTTACTTAGAAGAGACTGAGCTGAAAAATAAAATCACTGAACAGAGTTGGTTCTGTTCTAACTCAAACCAGGACAAGCAAATAGGAGATTGCCATGCAAGACCCTTAATTTTTAAAAGAGCAATTTGACTTCCAGATGTCAGCATTTCAGTTTCCATCCATTAGTGAAACAATTATGAAATTACAGTAACTGTGATCATGAAATGCCACAGTTTTCAACTCATGGGGAAGTAAGGACGGGGTCAGGAGAACTGCCACCTTGGACTTCCAGAGGGCAGATCTTGGCCTGTTTAGGAGACTGGTTGACAGAGTCCCTTGGGAGACAGACCTGAAGGGCAAAGGAGTCCAGGAAGGCTGGGCATTCTTCAGGAAAAAGCTCTTTAAGGTGTGGGAGCAGGCCATCCCCATGTGCCGTAAGATGAACCAGAGGAGAAGACTGGCTTGGCTGAACAGAGAGCTTTGGTTGGAACTCAGGAAGAAAAATACATGACCTATGGAAGAAGGGGCAGGCCACTCAGGAAGACTACAAAGACTTAATGAGGCTATGCAGGGAGGAAATTAGAACGGCCAAAGCCCGATTAGATCTTAATCTGGCTACTGCCATAAAAGATAATTTAAAATATTTCTATAAATACATTAACAGCTAAAGGAGGTGTAAGGAGAATCTCCATCCTCTTGGATGTGGGGGGAAATATAGTGACCAAGGATGAGGAAAAGGCTGAGGTACTGAATGCCACCTTTGCTTGTTTTAATAGTAAGACCAGTTGCTTCTCGAGTGCCCAGCCCTCTGAGTTGGAAGACAGGACAGGGAGCAGAATGAAGCCCCCTGCCTCCAAGAGGAGGTGGCCAGTGAACTACTACACCACTTAGACATGCACAGGTCTATGGGGCCAGATAGGATCCACCCAAGGGACTGAGGGAGGTTGTAGAAGTGCTCATCAAGCCACTTGCCATTATTTATCAGCAGTCCTGGCTAACTGGGGAGGTTTCAGTTGACTGGAGGTTAGCAAATGTGACACCTATCTACCAGAAAGGCTGTAAATTCCTTGAGCTGCTGTATGAGCCGCTGGAGGGCACTGGTGGGTAAGGGACCCTCCCCCCTCCTTCCCAGTTACTTTTCTTATTGCTGAATCCACTTCGATGTACAGCTGCAGCTGTCTTACACTGCGTTCCTTGCATTAGGAGATGGGTATAGTTCAGCACCAGTTGTAGATCCACTGGAAGTGAGAGAAGCAACTTGCTATAAAACACCCAACACCTTATTATATATTTGTGGTGGGTTAACCTTGGCTGAGCGCCAGGTGCCCACCAAGCTGCTCTATCAACCCCCCTTTTCCTCTCCCTCCTCAGCAGAGTAAAAAGGGGAAGGAAAATAAGATGGGAAACAAAAAACCATTATGGGTAAAACAAAACCAGTTTAATAATAACAGAAGCAAATCCAAGCAAGTCCACATCTAGAAGCAAAGGAAGCCAAAGATTTATTCTCTACTTCCCATCAGCAGGCAATGTTTGGCCACTCCCTGGGAAGCAGGGCTCCAAGACGCGTAGCGGTTGCTCTGGAGGACAAAGGAACGGCCCCCCCTCCTCCTCCTTCTCCCTTGCTTTATAGCTGAGCTGACGTCATATGGTATGGAATATCCTTTTGGTCAGTTTGGGTCAGCTGTCCTGGTTGTGTCTCCTCCCAAGATCTTGCCCACCCCATCCCATTGGAGGGGTGAATGTTGGGAAGAGCCTTGGTGCTGTGCGAGCACTGCTCAGCAGTCACAACACGGATGTGTTATCAACACCCTTCTGGCTCCCAGCAAAAAACCCCTAACCCTAACTCTAACCCAAACGGCCACTCCGTAACCCTAACCCTAGTGACCCTAACCCTAATAACAGTAACCCTAAACCTAATGCACCCTAGCCCTAACCCTAACCCTAATGGCCACACCCTAACCCTAAACACTAACTGTAACCCCTAACCCTAATGACCCTAACCCAAAACCTAATGCACCCTAACCCTAATGGCTGCTCCCTAACCCTAACCGTAACCACCATGAGGGCTGCTATGGGGAAAATAAGCTCAGCCGACCCATGACAATATTATATTGTTAATAGAATATTTCAGTGTCTGCCTGAAAGCATTTTGTAAAATGAAAATGTCCTAGTGCCTCATTTACAAATAGAGATAATGAGACAGGTAAAGGTGGCTGCCCAGCAAACGTGACTGGATGCATTTTATTCCTAATTTTAAGCCAGAGTTTCAGCCATTAGGTCATTTCTCATTGTACTTTTTAAAATCAAAATAGCATTTATCTTAAGGGTGCATGAAATCAATTAGTAGCATAAATTTGTAGGTATCTGAAACATACCACCGAATGGCCAAAGGGCCTTTAATTCTAGTAAGTCTAAGTAAAAATCATCACAACAGAATTGGGAAGGATTTGTTTCTTTCATATGGGCGTTATCCTCTGAAGGGGTGGTGCTTTCTCACTAAAACAATGCTTACAGGCTGGGAGCCTTTGGTGTCATTGTACATAACACCTAGGCTGGCCCTGAGATACAGGAAATACAGAAGACAAAAAGTCTGTTTCCAACAGCCTATGCTGTTGCTTCTTCATAACACTCCCACTCTGGACTTCATGTAAGGCTCTGGAGTCATATGAATTAAGTACATAGCTACCACAGGCACTGGTTAATGCTGAAACAAAATCTTGTGCTGGAACATGTAGCACTTTGTATTAGAAAGTGAAAACTAGAATTGGAATTAGAAAGAAAATTAGGAAGATTAAACTATTTTTCTCCTTCCTGTCTCCTGGCTGCACAGTTTTCTCCTGTGATTTGCCATGAGCTGATAGAAATCGGAACACTAAAAGGTAACATTTCTATTTTGAATAATGGATGAGAACAGTATCTGCCTTCAGTCCCAGCATGTGCAAAGGAGAGGTTTTTAGCATTCAGATTAAATGAAACCTAGTTCTCCTATTAGTCTGTTTTAACTGGATTCCAGATTCCTGCCAATATGCTTTGGGTACGGACTTTCAGATACTCTCCCTGTATCAGTCTAGTCCTGCTCTCACTGAAAGCAATTTCAGAACTGGATTTTAAGAGAACAGTAGGGTGACACCCAGCAGAATGGTATCTCTGCCGGAGTTCCCCATGTCTAAATTGAATTTAGCTATTTGTTATATTTACCTATTACCTACAGTACCTGTTTTAGAGAGATGTGAACGGTAATTGTAGGGAGCATTGGGGGCTGCATGTTATTTCAGTAAGTTACTAGAAATAGCATGAATTAGTGCTTTTCAATGTATGGCCTTCTTGTAGCTCATGCTAAAGGAATTAGTGAATAATAAATAAAACAGAGCTCTGAGCAGTCTTAATTGTTTAGGTGAGGGTAACTACCAAGGTCTGCTCAGTATAATCCATATTGCACGCTGCGTGTGATGTTAGCGCTGCTTGTTGTCACTACAGTGTGTCTCATTTTCTTAGCTGGATGGGAGTCATTTAGTGCCTTTCACCCTACAGCTTTTCTTCATATGCGTTCCAGCTTCCCTCTCGTGTAAATGCAGCTGCACCTGTATGTGCTATTTAGTAGTGGACCTTAAGAAGGGTTCTTCATATCAAAAGGTGGGTGCGTGTACATGCACACGCATATGCTCATCTGTAGAATAACCCCCTACCTACCTTTTATTGAATGTTTGTGTGCACAAGTTACCCTTGTAAGGTGCTGGGAATTTTGCACAGGCTTTTAGCAAGGCCACCGATGTTCAGCTGCCTTTGCTCCAGCTGTGTCCATCCATTCATTTAAAGCTGCTTGGTTATGAAGCTAGTGCACAGATGTCCTCCAGACCATCCTACACTTTCTGGGATGGCCATAAGTCATCTTGGGTTAATTGAGAAAATTGCTACTATTTTAGGGGAACAGTATCGCATCTATGCTACTGGTCATTGAAGCCCTGAAATGCCACATCTGTAAAAAACGATGCATGTTCCGTGTTCAGGTGAAAATAATGACATAAACTGAACTAGTTTGCCCTTTCTTTCTCTAAATCCAGTGTGGTGGTTCAGTCCCTGCCAGAAGCCAAGCCACGTGGCCGCTGCCACTGCCGCTGCCTCCCCCCAGCACTGGTCCAGCGAAGGGGGACAGGGAAACACAGAGCTGGGATTGAGATAAGGAGAGTTTAATACAGTGACACACAGGAAACAATCGCAGTAACAACAGCAATGACAAGTGAGAAAAACAGCGTACAAAATAAGTGATACCGTGCAGACAAACAGATGGGGCTGAGCAGAGCTGAGCAGAGCCAAGCAGACCAGCTGCACGCACAAGTCTAACTGTGGAACCAGAACTGGCCCCGGGGCATGATGTCAGCATGGTATGGAATAGCCCAGCTGCACCAAATTAACCCTGTCCTGGCCAAACCAGGACATCCAGGTTCACTATAAACCTTATTTTGAAAACTGCAAACTACCACATCACATTCTTGTCAGAGAAACATACTTCAATTCTCAGTGTGATAGACTGTTTCTGAATAGTTGTTTTTGAGGTCTTAGTGAGTATCTTTCAATTTGATGGTTACTGAGCATAGGCATGTGGTGGGCTCAGAAAGTACAGCCTTGTGAATTTTTACTTTTTTTTTGCTTTTTGAAGGCCAGAGAAAACTGGAAAACAAGCCAAATCTGTTAGCAAGCACTGGGTAGGGTCCTGATCTATACAAATAATAATATAGAGACATGTATGAAGCATTAGCTAGTATTTAAAATGCAAACTTCAAGCACAAAATACTTGCATCACAGATTCTCAGTAACTACAAGCCATTTTTTTCATATGCTATTCTTTTTTGTGGTACGTACTCCCTATATTGTTGCATCAAGGATAAACCAACATGTATTGCGATACATTTAAGGGCTGAGGTCAGTTGTATGACGTTTAGCAAAGCCAAGTGCCAGGTCCTGCACTTTGGCCACAACAACCCCATGCAATGTTACAGGCTTGGGGAAGCGTGGCTGGAAAGCTGCCTGGTGGAAAAGGACCTGGGGGTGTTGGTGGACAGCCGGCTGAACATGAGTGTGCCCAGGTGGCCAAGAAGGCCAACAGCATCCTGGCCTGTATCAGAAATAATGTGACCAGCAGGAGTGCTCCTGTACTCGGCACTCATGAGACCACACCTTGAGTACTGTGTCCAGTTTGGGGTGCCACAGTCTAAGAAAGACATTGAGGTGCTGGGCAGGTGCACAGAAGGGCAACAAAGCTGGTGAGGGGTCTGGAGAATATGTTGTATGAGGAGCACCTGAGGGAACTGGGATTGTTTAGTCTGGAGAAGAGGAGGCTGAGGGGAGACCTCATTGCTCTCTACAACTATCTAAAAGGAGGTTGTAGTGAGGCTGGTGTCATTCTCTTCTCCCAAGTAACTAATGACAGGACAAGAGGTAATGGCCTCAAGTTGCACCAGGAGAGATTTAGATTGGATATCAGGAAGAAATTCTTCACTGAAAGAGTGGTTAGCCATTGGCCAGGGAAGTGGTGGAGTCACCATCCCCGGAGGTACTCAAAAAAAGACATGGTCTAGGTGTTAGGGAGATGTTGGATGAAGGTTGGACTAGATGATCCTGAAGGTCTTTTCCAACTTAAACAAGTCTATGATTCTAGGATTCTGAAGGCTCGAAATGCTTACTTGAAAGCAAAGCATTTCAGCAAAGTGAGCTCAAAGCCAGCTGCTCTTTATTGTGATAGCTGAGCAGAGACAGCCTTGGCTGTGCCTGTGCTTTAGATTAAAGCCCAGGTTTTTTTATGAGTGTTTTAAATGGTGTATTTAAACCCAGTTTAGGGATTTTTTAGGGATAATTTCAACTTAGTGTGCAGAGTTGCATTTGAATGTGACAGAGATGCTTTGGTTTTGGTTTGTTGGGGTTTTTTTAATACAGACTTCTTTAGCATAATTTTCTCCAAGCTTCAACTTAGGTGGCAATTGCAGTAGCACTTAGTCATGCCAGTCTTACTTTGTTTATGTTTAGTCTTATCCACTGGTTTTCTTCATCTGCATTTTTTTCAGGCTGTAGGCTACTACAGAGAAGGAATACCTTTCGTTACTCCCAGAGCTTTAGACAGCATGGCAAAAACCGATCAGCATACTGCCATCTGCATTTAGTCTTGTCTTAGGTTTGTAGCCCAGTAGAGAAGTGAAGTGTGGAATAAGATCCTCCAAACTTTCATACGGTTGGGTTTAATCCTTCTGCCACTTACATCTTTATTCATATATTCATTGTTTTAAAACAGCAGAAACTTGATTTTTTTTCTTAGTAGTATTCCTTTGTGCAGTTGCTCAGGCTGCTCTAAGCTTCTAGAATATGTGATTATGCCAAAATTGTGGTAGCCAGCAATAATCTTTTTCACCCAGCCAGAGTGCTTAAACTTCCTAACAAATACTGTTCAAGTTAATTCTAATGTATTAGAATTCCTCTACAGCTACAGTCATGGTATCCTACAGTTAACAAAGTTTAGTGTACCTTGTTACCATAATCATTTAAAAAAACATTTTTTCCCTCAGAAATTTTGTCTCCAATCCATGACTATACATTATTCACAGATATATTCCAAAACTTGTAAATTGGCTGCTTATAACCATTTGGCAGAGGAGTGTGCAGTTACCCAGTTTGACAATTTCTAGGTGTGACTTTTCTTCCAAAATACAGTGCGGTTAACTTGACAGTGCTAGGCACTGTAGAGCAGCAGAGATGTTGCCTAGCAGGTACAATTAGCTTTCTGAAAGCTAGTCAGATTAGAAATGAGAGAAGAGAGTGGAATAGGGTTTGACTGCCTACCCTACAGGTAAATTGTTTTAAGTGTAACTTGTATATACTATGTGTGGAGAAGAGAGGGAACAGAATTCAAAATACTGTGCTTGCTGGAAAATAGGGAGTGAGACAAAGTGAGTTTTAACCAGTGCAAGAGCTGGTAATACAAGGACTTGCACTAAAATAAAGGAGGACTGAAGAGAAAGCTGTTAAGGGTTGATTCAAGCCCCTTTTGGCATGTCATTCTGTACCAGGCACAACTTCACAGTCACAGCTTAGTGCAGCAATGTTCTCTTCAGAACTAAAACCTGGGAAGTGTCTCTTCATAGAACTTAGCTGTTGCTCAAGTGCAAGAGAGATTTCACAAGCACACTTGGTATTATCAAAATGCACTGAAAAATAACAATTGCTGTTGAAGTTCCACTTCCCTTGTATTGCTCTCCAAGCAAGATACAGAAAACTCTTGAGAAAAATATGTTGTTCATGCACTCTAGACCGGTTATACAGAGGAAATACGCACTTTAATAACTTTGCAATGGGATCACGAGAGTTCAGAAAAACGCCCAGATAGTCATGAGAGAGGCTGGCAAGAAATGGTCAGAAAAAGAACTGCAACCTCCTGGAGGTAAAGGCCCCTATTCTTTCTTGCACACACTGCATTTAACAAGTGAGAAATAATCTGAAGTGTTGGCCGTCTCTTCATCAGTTTGTGATTTTTCTCAGAGCTAAGCTAAACAGGATTAGGCCTAAGTAGTCAGATACAGGCCCTCAAAGCAAAGCTCCTCAAAATGTTCCTCCTGGAATTCTAAGGTAACGTTGTTCTGTCAGATTCAAACCTAGAAGCAGGAGCCCTAGTAATAGGAAGGTACCTGTAAGCCTGGCTATCAAGGTGTTTACACTTAGCCCCTATCTGGGGCTCAACTACAGCAGTTGCTCTGTCACCTGATGACTCCAGCCCAGCAGAGAAGGGAATCAGGAGAAGGAGAGGATACCCATGGTTTGAAATGAAAACATATTTAATGAAACAGCCAAACTAATACTAATGAAGTACACAAAGCTAGACTCAGCCCAGCAAATGTACAGCATCCACAATAAACAGGAAAGCATTCCCCAGGAGCAGGAAGAAGAGGTCAGGAGGAACCCAAGCAGGAGGACTCCTCCTCAGTAAACTTTGCCCTTTATACTAAGCATGATGTTTTATGGTCTGGGATACACCTGTAGCCAACTCAGGTAAGCTGCCCTGGCTGACCCCAAACTGTTAATGGCCTGCAAACCATAGTCAACTTATGATCCTGTCCCAGTGAAACCAGGACAGTATCCCACCCCTTAGCCCATATTATTATGTCACGCTCAAGTCATTGCTAGTCCTTTTCCCCATCTTTCAATACATGTATCCATATACACACACAGGTATTAGT
>VZZY01015102.1:695-194737 GCA_013400335.1 Eurystomus gularis | reverse complement strand
TTTTGTTTGTTTGTTTGTTTTTGTGTTTTTCCCATATTTTCTTGTTAATGAAGTGCTGTGCTTTATTTATTAAAGTGAGTCTTTCTTCTTGGTCTTTGATTCTCATGTTCCTATGTACTTCACCAGTGAAAAATAAATACGCTTTTCAAGTATTTCCCACTAGTGTTGTTCCAGAGCAAGACCTCTTTAGTAGATTTGGGTAAGGACCTGGAAATCTAGACTGTTTTGGACTCTGGCACTGACTGCATTACGAGGTCTTGGGCAAGTCGTTCAAGTTTTCTCAATATACTTATTTGCTTAACCCTTACATTGCCACTGTGAATTAATTCATCAGTGTGTCTCAAGCCCTTTGAAAATGGAAGCTGTAGCACTAATCACTATTAGCCATTTATGTTTTCATCTGCCTACACTTGTGCCTCTGCTGAACATCTGATTGGTCATGCATTCCCGATTAGGTTTGGCCTTAAGGTCACTTGCTGGAAA
The DNA here is from genome assembly GCA_013400335.1 of Eurystomus gularis. Lineage (NCBI taxonomy): Eukaryota > Metazoa > Chordata > Aves > Coraciiformes > Coraciidae > Eurystomus > Eurystomus gularis. The sequence goes on along the minus strand of VZZY01015102.1, from coordinate 194,254 downwards.
TGCTTTTGTTCCCACAGTCGCTATCAAGGTTTTGCTGATTGTGGTAGCATGGTCAACTACACGAGAAAGGCACAGCTTGGGAAATACATGGCTGGTAGAAAAACCTAACTCTGTAGTTGTTACTGAGAGAGAAAGAGGAAATACGTGAAGAAAACTGTACTTAATGTAATGTAACAACACTGTTACAGGCTTTGAGCATGATGCAGGTACTGACTATGGATTGAATTATTTGTCCTCTTCTGACTCACAAGGTCGCTGTAAGAAGCAGATGACTGGTTGAGCATTGCTAATGTGAATAAGAATATGTATTGAGAGAATGTGTTGCTTTATGGGCATGAGAGAAAGGCCGTTGCCACCTGTATCAAGCTTCTGCAGGTCTCACTCCCTCTTAGTTCTACCTCCAAACCTGAGGGGTTTGGAATATGGAAGGAGCTGAAGGCACTGGCAGCTTCCTTCCCCAGACGTGAATGATGGCAGGATTTTCCCAGTCTGCATATAGAGGAGTAGGAAGGAATAGAATGAATAGTAATTTAACCGTGGTGCTGAAACTGATGTTGCTTTCCAACAGGATTGTTGAGAAAGACACACCTTCTAAAAATTTTGTCGAAGTGAATGATTATGAAATTGGCATACTCTGATTTTTTGATGAGGAAATAAAACTCTTCAGCTTTGATGGGGGAACACTTTAATTTTTGGCAGAAAAATCTGTTGTTCTTGATTTAGGCCAGCACTTTGATAAAGGCTTTCACTTAGTTAAGGTACAAAATCTGGGGAGGAAATGCTAGAAAGCAAGGCTTGCTGCAGCCCAGGTTGGAGGTTGTGAGGTGTGTTGCCTGGGTGACAGAGGAGCCATCCTAGAGCTGATGTGAGTGCATGTGGCAGAGGACATATACTGGTAGATACTCTTGTGTTTTCGCAATGCTACCCTGCCCTGGTCATTCGGGTAGTCATGAATACAAAGCTAAATGCAGCGTGGGTGTGTGAACTGCATGTGGAGCACGGTGCTATTTCAAATATAAAGTAACATTTTCAAAGAAGAGTAAGTCTGACTAAAAGTGAAAAGTGGGATGGAGCATGTCAAATGCATGAAGAGGTTTCTGTTTTCCCATGAGTGCTTCACTGTGTTATTTACTCCTCACCTTGTATATTTTATGAAGAAATCTCCTACTGTGTTATCTTTGTCTTAGGGTTAAATGTACACAGTGTAGTAAGTCTTTCTCTGGGTATACCATCAGTCTGTGATAATCATCTTCTTGTTATACAGTTACCCTTTCAGACTGTTATGTGACACTGTGGCTGCCCACTGCTTCAGCTGAGAAGGTTCGGACCAGAACCATCAGGAACTGCAAAAACCCTGTCTGGAATGAAGCTTTCTGCTATAAGATTGACCGTCGAGTCAAGGTAGTGAAAAGAAATGGTTTTCACTATTTGCTGTCTGCAGATAGTCAGTAGATTATGCAAAGCCACAGTAAACCAATAAGTATATAGCTGGTTTCCAAACACTGGAGGTGTTAAAGATTCCTCAGAAAAAAACCTCTGTTGCTTACACCCTCCTTGGTGTTGTTCTGGTCCAGCTATTTGTTACTTGACCATCTACTGTACTGGAGCAGTGAGAAGCAATTAGATGCCCTGCAGAGTATGGCCTTACTACCCCGTTCCTGATCTTCACTTATACAAGTCAAACCCAAGATGAAGATCACATGAAAATAGCAGTAGGATCCGTCAGTTCTAGGTCTGATGGAAAGGAAATCCTTTAAACACACTTCATTTACCCATACCTGTTTTATACACTTAGAGCCAAAGGCCATAAAATAAATGTAGAAACATTCAATACCGTTATTTATCATAAATTCGTGAATGTTCTGCACGGGCTGCTTGTCATGTTTCATTTCCCCAGGCAGACAAGCCTGCTTCTTTGCTTATAGTAAAGTTCTCAGAAATGTGAAGTCTAATACTGCCAAATATATTTTCCTTTTCTTTTTCTCCTTTTTACTTTTCCCCTTAAAACTAGAGGGGGGAGGGAGGAAAACCTGGTCTTGAGATTTTCCTGCCGTGTGGAACTCTTAGATATAGAAATAACTCCATTATATTCTTTTTCAGAATGTTCTGGAACTGAAGGTCTGTGATGAAGACACGATCACCAGGGATGACGAGCTCTGCACAGTTCTCTTTGACATAGATAAACTCACCGTGGGACGTACTGTTCGAGTGAAGTTTCAGCTGAATCCACAGGTGAGCAATGGAATTGGTCGGAACAAAAGCAAATTCTTTCCGTCCATCTAAATATATCCTTTTACAGTGATTCTTCATGGGAAATTTCTACTTAAACTGTATTTTTCTGCTATTATAAGAAAGACTTGAAATCCCTGTATGAGTGCTCCATGCTAGTTTTTGTGAAGAACAAATCTCTGTGCTAAAAATCTGGGATGGAACCAGCCAGAACTAATTACCTGGTGCCTTAATTCTGAACATTTTTGGCATGTTTGTTGTCTTTTGGTGTAAGTTACAAATTTTCAGCCACTTTAAACTGTAGTAATATTAAAGCAACTTTAATATTCTTTTTATGCTGAGAATTAAAACTTTAAAAATGGCTGTTTTAGCAGAATAGGAGTTCCTATGTCTACGTGCTTATATGACATTTAGATTTTTTAAAAAATCATTTAGTTTTAGCAACTGCTTCTTCAGTATCTTTAATTCAGTATCTTAACTTGGCACCATAGGGGTTTTTTTTTGCAAAGTATTCTTATGTTCTGGAAATTTTCCTAAGTGCTATTCTAAATATATGTAATTTCTAAAATATGTAACTGGTATGATGAAAGCTATGAAGAAAAATAAGTAATATGCCTTTCTTTCTTTTTCCCCTCTCTTCAGACACGTGAGGAGCTAGAGGTGGAGTTTACATTGCAGAACACGTGAGTAGAGTCCTAAATTCTAAATAAACTGTTGTATTGAGTGTAAAAATAGTCTGGAATTCTGGTTCATATGTGATAATGCTTCTTAAATCTACAGTCTCTGAAAGCAGCATCTAGATAGTTTCATCCAAGCCTAGTAAATTGGAATTTCAGAGTATGTTTTTTTACATTTGAAATATCTGAAAATGTCATCTTTGCCCTTTTTGCTCTCTCCTGGGCACCGATTTCCTCCTGCTCTCTTTTTGTCATTGAATCAATACACAAGGAGGCATGAGGACAATGACAATATTCAGGAAGTCTTGACCCACAGGAGAAGGAGTGCCAAGCCTAAATGTCTTATGTCCTGCCTTCTTGGGGCATCTGGCTTTTCAAATCCACAGCATTATAAAGTGCTCTCCTATAAGTCGATCTGTTCAGCTCATTTGGCTACATGTGGGGTGCCATGGTAGACTTGAGTATCAACTCCAACAGGGAGAGGAACTAAATATTCTCCATAAAGTAAGGAGCAAAGATCACTGTGGGAGGTTGAGGACTGAGAAACCAGGAAAACTAGAGAAGCAGTTCATAGCTTCATTTGGTAGCCTTGAAAGCTGTTGGTGGAGTTTGACTGTTTAGGGGAAGTTTGCTTCAGGTAAATCATACCGTGGAGAAATCTCGGAGCTTCTCACACTGACTGGAGAGGGAGTCCTGGTGCAGGACCACAGGTGTCCTTGTCTGTCTTCATAATAGACTTTATGACTCTGAGAAAGTTACTTGAAAGGATTTCTGTTACCAGTTTGATCCATGTTATTGCATTGAAAGTGTTGTTCAAACAACTAAGGGATGGTATTGCTGGGACCTTCTCACGACGTTCAGGGTACTTCGGGAGACCTAGCAGGATAATGTGTTGGTAGAGATTTTGAAAACATGTTTATTCCTGACGGAAGGGGAAATTGGGACTTGCTGGAGAAAGAGCAGTAGCTCAGTGTTATAAATGGAGAAGGAAAGATCTAGTGTTCACAAGCAAAAAAGCCGTCAGAGATAAAGCAGTCCCAGAATCTCCTATTACAACCCGCAGAGACTCACCAGGGTCGATTGTTTGTTGTTTATTGTGCACCAAAACTGGTAGAAGACCCACCAACGGCAAGACAAATGGTGTCTATCACAGCTTAGGAGTGTCACAACATCAGTAAAGGCAGTAGTGAAGGGAGCTCTAGTGGGTGTGCCAAATGGCCTCTCTAGGGTTTTGCTTCCTTTGCAAGTTAGAGGATAGCTGATGGAGCTGTACATAGAATCATGCTTTTGATAGTTCTGTCTTTTGATGAGGGGTGTCTAGATAAGTTGTCTGGCTTGGATATTGTGCACAAGTGGGTTGGAATTAATCTCAGAGCACATGTACCAAGTCTGCGTCAAATTCTTCTGTTGGACCTTGAAGCCAATTGCCTTTTCCTGGAGACATATTCAGTAGATAATCAGAAATTTAGCAGTTTCTACAGGTGCTGTCTGAGTAGGAATTCTACTGGTTGGAAGATGATGGTTGGAACTGTACAAATAAAAAGGACCCTTTGCAGTCCCAACAAAGAGGTTTAAAAAAAAAAAATCATAGTCATGGCTCAATTGCAACAGCAAGAACACATTTGACCCACCTTTTTCATTCATAGTGTGATATCTGAGTGACGAATGTAGTAGTTGTGGCCTAAAGAACCCCACATGCAAAGGGAAGAAACTACAGCATCGTAAGCCAGGGAATGTCCCTTTGAGGTCCCAGCAGGACCGAGAAAGGGAGGATGCTACTCTGGGAAATGGTCTTCTTGTCAGAAGGAGGATAGACATTTTCCCTACTGTCCCTCATTTGCATTTCTTGCATATGCAGGGCAGTCATTGGGCTGTTCTGCCAACTAGTTGAGTCTGGAATGAAGGTGTAAGCACATCTGAATGGATTAATTATTATGATCTTGATAAGATATTGAGAGGGTTTTTTTTTCTCTCATTCAACATAGAAAAGTGTGATGTCAGGAGTAATTAATGATAGGGTTTGTGCACTAAAATTGGAGACAATAGATTGCATTACCTGTGGTAAACTGAGGAGCCCTGATAAGGTCTGAAAGACTGAGATGGGTCACCAGAAAGCTATGGACCAAACCAACCTCTCCAGTGCTGAACAAGCTCAGCAGGTTTTGGCAAGGGTTTTTGGAATTGCTGGATGGGAGAGGTGTTGACAGAGGTTAGAGATAATTTTCAGAGGGGGGAGAGCCAACAATAGCACTAACAAGAAGTACAGCTAACCACACGGGACAGTTTCTAAAAATCTGGTATTGTGATGGGAACAATGAGAACATGCTTTTTTGGGGGTAAATATAGCAGTTTATCTCTGAAATGAATAATTATTCCCAGCAGCACATCTTTTCTGACACTATTTATCTGAAGTAGTTTTTAATTCCTTCTGCATCTTCGTTCTGGACTTTTCCAATTGAAAAATTTACTGTATTAGCCTGTTCTTTCTTTCCAGCTTTTCAGATGAATAATATCACACATGAAGTGTAACCCCAGGCCAAGAAAGGTTCCTGGGTCGCACCTACAATAGTGACTTTGTCACTCCTATTTTTGTTTGCCTGTTGACCTCACTGCAAAAATTGTGGTTTGCATTACGTATACCAAAGAACATTGTAAAAATTCCCTGATGATACATTGGTGGGCTGAATGAAATTGCTTCCTGTATTTGTTCCTGTTATCTTTTATTTAAAATGGAAGAAAACCTTAATTTTGGTAGTTTGGTTTCCACAACTGCAAGACAAATATCACCTCTAGTTGTGCCTCACTCTTACACCACTCCTGCAGTGCCTGCAAATGCTCACCTCTCTGCTGCCACTCCCTGTGGCAGGCACTGAGGGCCAGATGTTTGATCCTAAGGACACGGAGAGGAAGGCATGCTCCTTCCTCCGAGTGCCTTTTCACCAGCAACCGAGCCAAGGCAAACACCCGCCCAGTGTTTTATGGGCCCATAACACGAGCCCAGCTGGCGTGAGAGCTGCTGCCCTCGAGCAGCAGTGACAGAAAAGGTAAGGTCTTTGTACACAGGTTGCTGATATGCGTTACTTTAGTGCTTTTTGTGTTATTGTCTGATGATTATTAACGGTGACGTGGGCTTTCTCATCTGTGTTTCCACTGGTAGGGTCCAGCAACAGAATGAGCCTCTACGAGTCGCTACAGGGACAGGGTCCCGCTGGACTAGGTGGCTTCGCTCCCTCAACATCCCCCTCCCCTCTGACTTCTACTGAAGCCCACACCTGATATTGAGGGCCACAAAGACACTTTTGATGCACTAAAAGGTACTTTGAGTTTCCAAGTGGAGGTCTGGGGGTCCCAGGGTATTTGCTGGGTTTGCTGATCTTTTTTTGGCCTCCTTCTGTCTTTCAGATGTCCCAAGTTGAGGAGGTGCATCTCAAACAACTCTCAGAAGAATGAAGGACTGCTCTTACACAACCTTTCGTCTCAGCTCACTCTCCCTCTTCTCTTTTTTTTTCAAATGTGAAAGATGACGTTTAAAACAAAGCCCACTTAGTGCAAATAAATGTAAATAGGTGTACAAAAAGTTGTATAAAAGTTAAATATTAACTATTGAAATACGGCAAAAGCATTATTTTTAGCAAATAAAAGTCTTTTTTTCTTTCCAGTCTGCTGTGTTATTCTGAGAAATTTCCCCCATGTGTGGGGGTACCAGCAGATCATGCTAGCTACTTGGTTTAGGCACTGCTGAGGAAACTCTCAGAGCGGGCTGAGTCCTCACCCATCTGGGGCCAAAGGTACAGTTCACACTTGCGTTTGTGACAGGAAGTCACAGGGCCTCAAGGAGCGTTGAAGGCCAAAGTTTTAAGTTGAGAAAGACAAAAACCAAATAATCTTTGAGGTGAACACTGTTTTCTTTATTGAAATAGTACCATCCCCTGTGCTTCTCTTGGGTCATCAGAAAGCTCAGAAAAGTAGCCTACATTATGTGGAAGCTCCTAAAAGAACGGGAACCTGGATCTGACATATAAGAATTAAAATTTTGTAGATGGGTATCAAAAAATCCAAGTTCTCGGGTGAAGTGGAGCACAGTAGGCTACTCTAAATGCAACCTGTAATATGAGAATCTGTGTGACTGTAACTTCCCACACAACATTGCCCATTTCATTATAAGGCAGGCATGATCTAAAAAGGAGAAGGTGGCGGTTTGATGTGTACCAGGTGTTGGGAAGTGATACCTGGGCTCACAGAGTCTGCTGCAGGCTTAGGCACCCCTTCCATAGACCTTTAGTAGAGAAGGGTGCCCAGAGTCTCTGTTCCTGAATTCCCCTGCTATAGGCCATAATATGCTCCCAATTCTCATAGTAAAGCTGAGGTCTGCATTAAAAAAGGCCACAAATCACAAACTGTAATGGGACAGGAATGTTAGTATGTGTAACAAGGGATGTGTAATAGCAGGCTGGTTGTTGGGGAAATTACCAGCTAGTCCTGCGAAGTGGGTGTTATTCAGTGCTCCAAAGATGGGCAAAATATTCAAAGGTCCCTGCCAACCTGAATAGTAAGAGCTCTTCTGCACCCACCTCAGCTGTGTTTCTAGCCACAGCTGATCCCCAGAGCTTCAGAGAAAGGTGAGTGGCTTTGCTCTTAAAACAAGTGTATGGATCACGAGGTTAAAAAAAATAAAAAATTAAAAACATCTGTCTTACACTGTGACCAGCGGAAGTCTTGTAATTCAGGATATGAAAGTTGGAAGTGCAGTATGGAGAGTAACCAACAAGTGACAGCAGCTGGGCTTCCTTACAGCAGTGACTACAGAGGTGATAGCCCTAGAGGGACATCTCAGCTGTTAATGCTTAATGGCTGTGTTGTCCTGGTTCTTCCTAGGAGCCTTCCAAGCTATTCTGATCAACAGTGCAGGTTCTTCTACTCTGAACCTTCCATTCCAACATGCCTTGGACCTCCTAACTTTAAGTACCAGCCTAGCTTTATACTTTGCTGATAACAATACCTCAAATAATACTACAGTCTACTGGATAGTCACCTCTGTGAAAAGACTTTTTTTCCTGTCTTTCCACCTTCATTTCACCAGGCTATGTAGGCTGAGATCTTTTAATAACCACCATATTGTTTCTCTATTTTCCTTAATTTTTAAAAATGAAGTTTTTGAGGATAGTGACATCATATGTCATGTAACGTTACAACTATTTAACTGCAAATAATTAAGTGCAACAGTTTGTCTCTGAAACAAAATTCAGTGATACTTAAACCCATTTCCCTGCATGCAGGTAGAAACATTGAGTATTTTTTGCCTGAAGAACCAATATTCTTTGAACAGTTCAAAAATACGCTTTCAAAAATAATCCTACAAAAGTCTTAATTCTTTTTTCCAATGTATGGAATGTATGGGCTTGGCGGGTTTTTTTTTGTTTGTTTGGGGTTTTGATTTGTTTTGTTTTGGGGAGGGCAGGGGGGGAGTGTTGTGTGTTTGGCTTTTTTTGTGGGGTGTGGTTTGTTTGGTATTTTTTTACTGGAAAGTTTTTCCTGAGTGTTCTGCACTGTCTTTAGCCAATTCCTATTTTTCTCTCAGAGAAAAATAGTGATTTGGAAATGAAAGTTTAAACCGTTTATGAGCTCTGGAATTTTGGGAGTATTCTTTGTTGTGGGAGATTATACAAAGCAATTTTAATGTCTATTTATACTGAAATATAATAGTTGTGACAAACCTTCTCTTAAAAGGGATGATAGCAATGTCATGCCTCTTATTTTAAGTGAAGCATGTTGCCTGGTTTCAGCTAAGGTGTTATATAGTTGAGATATGTATTTCTATGTGAGACTGCAGAGTATGTGTAATCCATAGCTTGCAAGTCTGAATAAACAGCTTATACTGCCTGCAGCAGTTTGAGGACTTGGTGCTCAATCCTTATAGTTTATGTATTCCCTTTGGACGAATCTGGGTGCATGAACTTACATCTGAAATTTAATAAAACGGTAGACTATAAGATATCCTTAATGAGAGTTTGCCTGATTTTTCTGAGGGGAAAATATTTTAAAAGATAAAAATTGGTGTCTGCAGTATACGAATCCATCTCTGCCCCTAGATGGATAAGTGGAAACACATCTACATGTATAGTGATCTGTTAAAATCTCATGTGCATTTTGCAGCTCACTTTATAGAGGTGAGTATAATTCTCCCTCTAATTTTTGGAAAATTGTGAAAATCTAGACAAGTGTATTAGTTTTTCAAGTACAAAACCTTGGGTCAAACCATGTAATGATCAAAACAGTCAAGATGGATGTAACAGCTTCCAGCTCTCCTCAGACTTGCTATGTCACATATCAGAATTCACTACATGGTTTACTAAAGCAAGTATGAAAAACCACAGGAGTAAAAGCCCAGCTCTTCATATTCTGTTATGGGTAGATTGAATAAACTCAGCTTGTCATCTAGATCTGTGCTTGGTAAAAGCTTTGAAATATTTTTGAGAGAGAATGTTAAAGTCAGAAATGTCAAAGTTGATGGGAGGGGAAATGAGTAATATGTTAACTCATAGACTTAAACATTTATCTGAGTTGTCCCATCCATGATGTCATATTTTTCCATTTTATTTTTCAGCCTGGACTACCCTGATGGCATCATTACTAATGGAGTACTAGTGGTAATGTATATTTCTTACAGTCTTTCCTGTACTTGCATAACAAGTGTTCCCAAAGCCACGCTGTCCTCCTGAGAAAAAGGATCTGTTGTTGGCACTAAGGATCTCTATTTTCCCCCCACTCCAGTGTGGTGCCACCTTCTGCGAAGGCATGCTGCGAGGCTCCTCTTAGCATGCATATGCCACCTATTTTCTTCTATAAACTTGAATTTCCTACCCATTATTCCCACTTTACGCTCAGAACGATCAGGTTTTAATGAAGAAAACAATAAAACGCTCATAGGAGTCCTAGATCTCAATACATCTATTATTTTGAATAGGTCTCATCTTAACTGTGTCTCCAGGTTCAAGCAGCTCATGAGTTGTTCCTCTTCACTTTCAAAATTTGAAAACATAGAGGTCACTATTGTCCTCATGTTTTCTGAAGACACAGTAATAGATAATAATTGTGTTGCTTGTTGAACAGCTAAAGGGGTTGATTGAGAACAGTATGAATCACTTGCAATGACATTCACACTTCTCTCAATTGTCATTTGTCCTCTCTTGCTACAGGCACGTGACGTTTCCTGTTTGGAGGTTAGAGTGGATACAGGGAAGCTGAAGCAGCAATCCACAAGTGAGGTTATTGCTTCATGAACCTATTGTTTTTGTGTTGTGATTCAGTCATTGTAACAGATGTTGAAAAATTAATAATCTGTTGTGCAGGTTACTCTAGCTGTGTCATGTAATACGTAGTTCCACCGTGCCTCACCTTGCAGAAAGATTGTGTGTCAAAATTCGAGTTTGTCAAGTATTTAGCTCCTAGGCAAATCTTAAGTTGATGCAAAAAATAGAGCCATATGTACTAGAATTAAAAACTTGGAAAAAATTCTACTTGTTTATTGCTGGTTCAATATGAAAATGTTTAACTAAGTTGGATCTTCTTTTAAAATTATCTTATAATTAAATTAGTATGTAGAAGTCTTATCCTGTATGTTTAATTTGGGTTTGAGTATTCACAAAGTTTCCGCACATTCAGCATTCTGAAATTGTTTTTTTTTTGGTTGTTTGAGCAAAAATAATAAACTTAAGCTTCATAGTTTAAATGTAAAATTTTATCAAAGGAGTCTGCACAAAATGCAAACCGCCACCAAATCAGGACTTTGCCCGTAAAATGTAGCTCTAATAAATATAGCAGGAATCTTCTCTAGTCTTTAAGTTCATTTGAATAAACACTAGCTTGTGTAAAGCTTTTGATTGATGTCATTGATTGACGTCAAATAATGGCTCTCATTCAACGTGAATAATCCAAAATGCCTTTAAACTCGCACTCCTTTAAACCTAAATCTTGGTGTTATTTATTCATGGAAAACACCTACCAGATAGCACACTACAGCATTTTAAAAGTGTGATTTCTGTATATTAAAGATTTGTACAGATCTACCAAGATGTCTTATACCAGTTTGCAGTCTGTTTCGGCCACTGAAAGTCTACTTAATCATCATGGTGTAAGGAAAATCAAACAAAGTATGCAGAGTAGAAGCATGTTTTATTAGTTGTATGTATTTGCTTGTAATAGTTAAAATTATCTTTGTTCCTTGCCTCTCTGTTTAGACCAGGAGCTTACGTTTACAGTGAAAGGATCCCATGAAGGAAGCCAGAAGATTTTGCTGGACTCTGACCCAAGCCTTAGGATCATTGTATTTCACTGTGTCATAAATGACCAGACAAGACTGGATGTCATATTACCAGAGGAGGTACGTTGTCCTTCTGTATCTTATCATTAACCTCAATGAAATTAGAAGCAATTAATGTACCCAGTGAACTGAACTAGTCTTCTTAGTAGGAGAAGTTCTAGAGATGAGAAACCTTTCATGTGTGCATCCCTACCACTTTTTGCCCTGTTTCAGCTGGCAGATAAGAATGAAACAGAGAAATCTGGAGTGCTTTCTTTCCCTCTGAATTCACTCCCTTTGCAGAAGGAAATAATGGTAGAGGAGGTGAGTGCTGTGAACTTTTTCAAATAATTATTTTCAAAGTGTTATTAATAGTATCTTGCTAGAAATAAAATTACCAAGTGAACAGAACCATTTTATAAAATTATACAGATATTTATTGAAAACATTTTAAAAAAATTAAGACTGTCATATTCACTTTTAAGGAAGCAGGTCTTAACAGTAATTATAATAATATGAAAATCCATGCAAACCTGTATTCCAAAATTAGAATGAAGTGGTTTCAAGGAATAAAAATGACGTATTATGTGCAGGTGCATTAAAAAATTTCTTTGTGGGTATTTGGGTAATTCCAGAATGGCTACAGAATACGACCTTAATTCAGGTCTTACGTCGTCTAAATACTGATATTGAATGATTTTTGTATGTATTTTTTTCTCTTTCTTTTTATAACTTCTTACTTTTTCTCATTCTTCTTGCTCCTTCTAAGTGTGCACAGTGAGCTAGTGTAACATGCAAGCTCATGGCACAGTAACTGCCCCAGACAGGCTTGTCAGATAAGAGAGAATTTGATTCCAGAGCAGGGAATGAGACTTCAGTTAGTTGTACCAAAATAATGCCCTCAGCCATATAAATTATTAGTTGAGAACCTTCTCTTTTGCTGAAGGACCATTGCCTGAGCTTGAAGGAAAGAAATGTTTTAAAATTTGGTGGTAATTAGCTTTATTTTCTTGATTTCTAGGATCATTCCTTTCACTTGTGCTTGACGGCGAGGAAATGGTAAGATGGCCTCTTTTTGTCCTGTCGTCCAGGATTAACGTAAATTAGTTATCTAGGTTTTTTTCTATGATAGGTGGAGAGATGAACACATGCCGCGTGAGTGCTTTGTCCTGTACTCACGTGGTAACCGAGGTAAGTGCAAGCCTGCTGCAGTTACAGGATCATGCCCTTCAATATGAGTTCATGAGCCTCAGAACGTTTCTTCAGAGTAAATTAGCCTATTTTGCGATGCTATTCTTAGACATGAGCAAAACTACACTACTCGCATATTAATTTTGTTGCCTGTTTGTGCCAACAGTCAGATCTGTCTAATGACTAATCAAGGCCAGGTTGGATGAGGCCTTGAGCAACCTGGTCTAGTGGGAGATGTTTCTGCCCATGGCAGGGGGGTTGGAGTAAGATGATCTTTGAGGTCCCTTCCAACCTAAACCATTCTCTGATTCTTTGATTCTCTGACTGAAATCAACTCTATCCTTCTTTAACTTTGCAAAATCACCCAAACAAAAATTAAGGCAGCCTGGCTTCTACTCCTCCTCTTGCTTCACTGAGCAGAATGGGAGCAGAGACCTGACCAGCTCCACCTCTGCCAACCCACTCACAGGGACAGAATTGCACCAGTGACAGGTAAAATTGAAGACAATGAGGCTTTACAGTACAGCTGAAAACTTTGTATTGTTCACAGCATCCTTACTATTGGGTATTCCCTTACAGAAGGGAAGCAAAGTGGATTTTCGGAGCATGGGAGCAGTTTGTGTAGGTGAAACTCAGAGCATAGGAAGGAGAGCTACCTGCTCGATCTCAGACCATAACAAAATACATTGAAACATACATTTGATAGATACAGATTTATAGAAAGACCAAGAGAAATGTTATTTTACTGCTGAAAAAGTTGTTTGTTCTTATAAGGTCAATCAATTAACCTTATTCTGTTTTCAAAATTATGGTGTGATATACCAATTTTTTCTGGAGAACAGAGGTGTCTAACATTAATCCTTGAAACATTCATGTTTGTGAAATATTGGTGAAAGTAATATTCAGGATAGAGCTTGCAGCCACCAGAGGGTGATGTGACCCAGAAGATTTGGTCAATATTGAGTGTTCTTCTCAGTAACAAGTGTATTTATGTTGTTGAAGGCACAAACCAGTAGCTGCAATTTGATTGGTTTTCTACCTGTTTTTTCTGCAATTTTTTTTTTTGGCTTGTGCTTCACATTTCTCAAGGGAGAAAATTCAATGTGAGTGCCCATGTGGAAAAAAATGATGGATATTCTTATATATTTGCAGGATAAAACTTGAAAACGCTTATCTAGAAATGTGCTCAGCACGCAGCTGAAAGGCTGGATTTCACAGGACAGAGGCTGAATGGGCAGATGCTTGCTCTGCAGTTCAAGCTCCATCACACAACTCATTAGAACCTTCACTTTAAACACTGTTGTTGGGCTGTCAAAACCTGAGAGCAGGCAGCGATGGCATCACTTGAGTTTTCCAGGATGTCACGGTGACAAAAGGAATGGCTACAGAAAAACTTACTCCCAAAATGACCCCTTTTGGTGATTTTTTCTCTGGATTGTGTGTCTTGTCTTCATGCCTTTGTTCACAAGAAATCTAAAGCACCTTGGAAACTCCTTTTCACCTTCACTGTTACTCCCTGCTGGCAATAGAAATGCTCCTATCTCTTCTGTTCCTTGATCAGTTTACAGACTTGGAAACAGCTCATTTTACAGATGACTTGGGGACTTTACTGACTACCTTCCCTGCAGGTCTTGATATCAGCTATAAATGACATGTGCATTGGTTTGTCCCATTATCTATTCCAGCTCAGGAGACCTGGATGTGCGCTTGGGGTTTAGCCTGTGTGTGGAAGAGCAGGATTTCCTGCGGAAAAGGAAGAAATATGTTGCTGCTGCTCTGAAAAAGATTCTTCATTTGGAGGAGGATCTGAAAGAGCATGAGGCAAGCCAGTACAGTTCCTGGTAGCAACTCTTCTCTAGACATCGGGGCCTGGCTCACAAGTTGAAACCACAAATTAAAGTGTTTAATTAATCCTGCTGTTCTGAGGCAGGCCTGGCCACCTAGGGCAAGAGATGAGCAAGAGAAGCAGTAGCTGTTTCATGCAGCAGAGCAGGGAAGGCAGGATAATGCCTTTACAGCCCCCAAAACTTCCCCACAGCTCTGCAATTCTAAACCCATTCCTGTTTATTCTTCACGTTGCTTATGGGCTTCAAGAGGAAAATCTACAGTGGGCAGACATGGAACAGCTTGGGGCTGCTACCTGGGCAGTAGTGTGCCTTAGCTCAGGAACAAAAACAAGGTGGTGGACATGGCTTTTTTGTAAAGGAGAGCAATCAAAAAAATGTTCACATAGATATCTGAATAAAAATACTTTGGGCAGTTTCTGCAGCAGAAAAGATGTATTGTTAGGAAAACTGACTACTAGAATAAAACCATCAACTGAAAAAAGAAGAGTGAATCTTACAGCATCGAGTTGTGTAGACGAAATAGCTGATTAAAAGTGTAGCTTCACTGTAGCCCATGCTCCTGCCTCCATAATTCAGTCATAAGTTTTGCAACTGATTATGCCTAGGTTGTTGAAAATCAGAAAAGTACTAACATACCAACGGCAGGAATCCTCTTTAGCTGACAATTAAATAAAATAGTGCTGTGGATAGGATTCAGACTTGAAAAAAATAGTATTTTGGATTTCAGAGCAGAGAACAATATAGGAAATAAATTTTTCAAGAAAGCTGGAAAGAACATTTAAAAATAGCTACCTAAGTTTCCTGACACATAGAAAAGTGGTTACGTGGCAAGACCGAAATGGTAAGACTAAAGCTGTGTTTTGAAAAGGTTTAATTACTCTGGCTCTACTATTCGTGTATTTAACTTCAAAATTGTGGAAGAAAATCACCTCTACCTTGTTAACTGACTTACATTTGAACTGAAAAAAAATCATTAGAACTTTAGCTAAGTTGATCAGATTTTTTAATTATTAGTATATTATAAAATATTAAGTTCATATTGAGGAACTTCCTCAATTGAGAGTCTTCCTTCTTCTCATTAGAGCATCTATTTTGTTTGGTTTGGTTTTCCCTTTCAATTTTGTAGAATGGGAGAAATATTTTCTTCAAGCTGTATTCCATTGGCTTGAGAACAGCAGATTGCTTGATGGAATTAGAAGCTAATACTTGAAAGGTATAAATAGACATTTCCATAGGGGGTATAAGCATCCACACAACTCCAGATGCTAACGGGAAACAAAGGATGTGCTAGATCAGGAAAAGATTAAGAGAAGAATAGTTTGTCTCTTCAATTACACTTGGACCTTGGATCAGGGAAGCCCTGTCAATGATTGTGCTTCAGGACATAAAGTAATTAGTGGCCTGGGGCCAGGAAGGCTTTGGCTATTGTGTGGTCTAGCTGATTACAGGGTGCTGTGCGTTCTTCTGAGACTCTGGTCATTGTTAGAGGCAGAATCATGGATCCCTAATCTGCTCTGGCATGGTAAATCCAGTATTTTCTGTGATGGCTTCTAATAATACACTTTGAGAAGAATTCCAGGGTGATGAGGTTGATTTCCAATTATATATTATGTAAACAGCCTCTTACCCACTCGATCTGAGTGGGTAAGACATAAGCCTTCCCTCTCCCATCAGTCAGGTGGTGGCAACAGAAGCCTTTTGCAACAAGCTCATCCTTTTTGCGTGAAGTAATGTCACTGTTTGTATCAATGCCTGTAACCTGTTATCTAATCTCTGCAGTTAGAAGGATTCCTTGTCTCTAATACACGCATGGCTTTCATCTTGCTATGTTGAACAGGTGCCGGTGGTGGCTATCACAACAACTGGAGGAGGGACGAGATCGCTGACAGCTATGTATGGCAGCCTGCTGGGTCTCCAGAAACTCAATCTGTTAGACTGCATTTCCTACATCGGTGGTTTATCGGGTACCACATGGTGAGAATGATCCAAACAAGGTTTAAGGCTGTACTCTCTGCTCAACAACATCTGTACAGCACCATCAGCTTATGTGACACTTAGTAAAGCAAAAGCCTTTTCATTTTCCCCACAATATCCTGTGTCCACCTAGAGCAAAGAAACAAAACATACTGAGTAAGAGGTCAGTCGTGATACTCATCAGCTGCTTTTGTCATTACACTGACACAGTCTATGCCTGATAATTTTATGTAAATGCTCGATTACCTTTTCATATCTTATCAATCATACCTTAGACTGAACGCAGCAAATTTTTCTTTAGACGGGAAACTGAAGAATGATGGGAGGAAGAATTTATGCGTGCCATTTGCTGGTTATTCTCACCTCTATTTTGGATTTAGAGTGCATCTTCCTCTGGTAAAAGATGTATCTGGGGCTAGTGGAATGAATACTGTCACAGACAGTCCAACAAATGATGCCAGGTTGCTGACCTTGGAGAGAATGCAGCTATGGTTGCTCATTATATCAAAGTGCTCTATTCTCAGCAGATGATGTCATATTTTAAATAAATATTTAATCAGGTGGGTTCAAGGTAGCTCCAGTCCTCCACACCTCATTTTTTGCACTGAATTGTGTGTCATTTCTTTATATAAGTCCAAACCTTAATGGCAGGTTTGTCTAAGTATTGGCCAGCATTCTTTTAACAGCTTTGTATGTATGTGGATATCTGAGTGTACTTGTCTGTGTTTTGATTTCAAGAAGACAAGTAAGGATGGCCTCACTAGGACATGGCCAAGACCCAAGAACTACCTAGTTCTCTGGCTGGCAGGAGCTTTTAGCAGATACTTGGGAACAAATGTAGGATTAGAGCAAGCTAGTAGTGACTGCTCCCTAGAATACGCCCCATCTTCCAAGAAATTTATTTTCTGATGATTTGTGGAGCCTTTGTATTTAACAGCCTTGAGTGTGGTTTCTTTTTTCTCCCTTGAAATTTCTTGGATAATTCTCTAGCCCACATAAACTTTTTTCATCAAAACGAGGAAAGCTTGGAGCTTTCTTTTGCTCTTGAAATGAGAGCAGTTTAGGTATGTTTAATTTTTAGTTGTGAACTCCATAAGAATTAAGAAACAGACAAACAGGTTGCACAAAAATTCTCTGAAGCCAAACCACAACATTACTGCTCTCATTATTTTCTTCTAATGTTTCTTCAGGACAATGGCAAACTTATATGAAGATGCTAATTGGTCACAAAAATATCTGGAGGATGCAATCAAGGAAGCTCGCAAACAAGTAACCAAATCCAAGATCTGCTGTTTTTCTTTGGATTGTCTGAAGTACTATTATAATGACCTGATGGAGAGGGTTAAAGAAGGACGTAACACTTCTTTCATAGACCTTTGGGGGCTTGTCATTGAATCCATGCTACATGATAAGGTATTACTCCTTTTTTTCCAGAAACTTGATGAATTTCTATAGCTACAAAGAGGAAGGAAATAAATCCTAGCATGCCATAAGTACTGTTAATGCAAATAATTAGTTTTGTAGTGGATTAAATTCTCTATATTCCAAACCACTATTAAAACACCACACTTGCTAAAGCAAGGTTGACCTTCAACTGAAGGAGCCATGGCATTGCAGTCAAAGGTGTTGTTTCTTCTTAAAGAAAAATCCTGAGAAAAAAATATTTTCAAATGTAAATGAAATTTGTACAGAGAATATTCTGACTACAAAAGGCACTTACAAATTTGAAATAGTTTACTTTACTAGCATAAATGAAGATCTGAATTTATAAAGTGACTTACTTATAGACTGCATATGGAGATGATTCAAATAGCGGAAAAGACCATTCTCTAAATAGTCTCTCTCAAGTTAATATGTTGTCAAGCTATAAAGTATGATAGAAATTTTGATACCTTAAAAATAGTATAACTTCAATAATTTCCTTCTGGTTTATGTTTATACAAGGAATTTTTAAACTGTCATGTGCAATGGAATATATTCTTGCATGTGAATATACTTGCAAAATATCTTAAAGTATTACCAAGTCTGTTTGCTGAGATCCAGTCAAGGAAAGCACCTTGCCTTTCACTTAGCCACATATTTCTTCCTGATAATGTTTTTTTTTCCTTGCTGAATCTACAATCAGCTTCTCTGCATATCTCAAAATCTGATGGACCCATATAGGGTGTAGCTGCTTCTTATGGGATGCTTGCCAAGTTTGGAATATCCCATGGCAGGCATTTCTGAATAATCCAGTGAGCTGAAAACAGGAAGGAGAACTTAGATAAAGCTGATAATTCACATTGTCTTATTTGAAATGCAAGTTGGTTTTCACCTGATTCCATTAATCATTTTTAATCAAACCCAGAAAGATGAGCATAGACTCTCAGACCAACGGCAGGCAGTGGATAACGGTCAGAACCCGTTGCCCATCTATGTGGCCATCAACCTCAAGTCCAGCTACAGTGCTCAGGCGTTCAGAGGTAACGGTTATGATTTAGATTTCTTAATAGCTTTATAATTTAAGTAATCTAAGACTAAATGCATGTGATCAGCTTTAGTACTTTACAACAAAATACAATAGTCCTTTCATTCTAATAACAAAAAAAAAACCCTTTAAAAATTTCAGATAACAGTGGCTAACACTTTAAAATTAAAAATCCAAACATGTTTAATCTTTCAAATTGGAGTTCTCTGTTGCCAGAAGCAAAAATGTAGTTATACCACAGAAGATGCCAAGCTCCCAATTTATATTGGTCTAAAAAACCTTGTAAAGAAATTCTTGATGGTCTTATTTTGAACAATTTAAGGGGAAACTTTGAATTTTTGGGTCCAGTGGCAGGGAAATCACTGTTTCACTTAGTATTTTTATAGTATTTGTCTGATATGAACAGCTGAGTACATGACACTGAGTGAATGCTGAGCTCTCTGGCACTGGTGCCTTAAAGGGAACAATTTATACATAAGCAATACATACTTTTGGGTAAGATTAACTGCAGAGAATGCTCACAGTTTTATTCAGACCAAGGATAGCAGGGTCAGAACTAGATGATTTTTAAGTTCCCTTCCAACCCAAACCATTCTATGATTTTCTGCTGGAAATGGCTGTATTACAGCCTGGGACCACCCTCCCTTGATGTGAAAGGACCTTATGCCTTTAGTACTACAGGCAATATAGATCCATCTATAGCTGGTCAACAGCTTGTTATGAACTAGCCAGTGTCTTTCTCATGGTTTGTTCCTGCTCTCTAGTGCTTTTCTGTTCAGCACTATTTAACATGTTATTGCCTTTTCATGATCTGGCTGCTGTTGCTGTAGAGTGGCTGGAGTTCACTCCTTATGAAGTCGGTCTCCTGAAATATGGAGCATCTATTCGCGCAGAACACTTTGGAAGTGAATTCTTTATGGGAAGGATGGTGAAGAGGCTCTCAGAGACTCGGATCTGCTACATGCAAGGTGACTATTGCCTAGAGGGAAAGTTGGCCTACTCAAGAGGCAGCTGGCCCGAGTGAACACGTGGTCTGTGGTGGACAGCACTGGGAAGACACCAGCAAACAGGTTGAGCAGGTGTGAGTTTGCATGAGCAAGAACATACTTAGGAAGTATGTCCATGAAGATATCCAGACAGAAAGGAAGTAGCTAAGGGGAAGGGCTGAACATATGTATCAATTAAAATTCCTTCAAGATGACTCCATCAATCAGTTCCTATTCTCTCTTTCGCATTACAGGCATGTGGAGTAGTATATTTTCCATAGATGCGATGTATGTCTGGAATTTGGCTACTGATTCAGAGGACTTCTGGTGTAGGTGGACCAGAGACAGAGTAAAAGATATTGGTGAGATGTTTTTTTGTTTTGTGGGGTTTTTTTACCACCAGTATGTTATTGCAGAAGTATATTCTGCGCAGAAGTCTAATGCCTAAAGAGATGCTGTCAAAGTCAGAGAGAGGGGAGGAA
Source organism: Eurystomus gularis (assembly GCA_013400335.1). Taxonomy (NCBI): domain Eukaryota; kingdom Metazoa; phylum Chordata; class Aves; order Coraciiformes; family Coraciidae; genus Eurystomus; species Eurystomus gularis. Next base: position 174,102 of record VZZY01015102.1, on the reverse strand, counting down.
AGCAGAGCAAAGATGTTAGCTAAGAAATTTTTCTGCCTGATTTGGAGGAACTAAACTGTGCTCCTTTGGCAAAGCTGTGTTTTTTTTCTAAAGGACCTACAAACACAAAAAACACTCTCCAGCAGACATGTAAAGGTCATGTTGGATTAGGAACACATCTTAAGATTGTTCAGTTAGAGTATGGTCCTCCTTGGCCACTAATACCATCAGTAGAGAAGATGGCTCTTGCAGAGGGCCATTTTCTCCGCTAAACTGCCCATGGGGAAAGCTTGCTGCTGCAGGTAGCTGTCATTTAATTCACTGGCTAATGCTGAATTTTATTTGGCTGCATAGACCTTAAGGGCTTATACCCATGTTTGATTTACCTTTGGGGCGGGGGATGGTGCCAACTGTGGTTATTAATTACTCTAATTTAAAAAGTATTGATAATTACAGAAAACTTGCCTAAACTCAGAACTTCTTTTTTTTTCCTTCTTGCAGAGGAAGAACCCTTTCTGTCCATGAATCCCTATGAGGTAGACACATGTCTATTCAGTCCCTCGAGTGCCCTCTCCTCTGCTCTGCGAGATGTCTTAACAGGACGCCCAACCATTGCACAGTATCCCAATTTTATCAGAGGCTTCCAGATGCATAGCAAGTACCTGGAGAGTGAAGGATTTTCTACCTGGAAAGGCACAGCATGTTTTTTCTGTAGCATTTTGAGGAGGTTTAGCTTTGGGTATTCATTTAGAATTTCTGAGAGGGGAGAGGCAAGACTCATGATTTCTGAAGTTACACTTCTTCCTTCCACAAATGGAAGACATGGAAGCCAGATTTGAGCAGCAGTTTATTTCTGGAAGGGGTTCGGGGGTGAAACTGAATTTAATTGGTGAGGAATGTCTTCCAGTGGAAGAAGGGAATTCAGCCTGAGGAGGCAGGAGTGATCTGCCCTTTAGGTCCAAAGCTCCTTGAGGTGTCCGGGAAGGAAGGAATAAAATACAGTGTGTCACTCCTGTAAATCAGTGCTGCTAGTAAGTCAAAGGAAGACAGGGAAAATGAGGGTCAAAATTCTTCATTCTTCCCTCTTTAACTTTCTGCAGAGAAGAAGTCTTGGTTTTTATTTATTGTAATGGGAAATGTTTGTGTTTCAGACACGGTGATAGACTCCTTCCCAAATAAACTGATGGAAACAGCAAATGATGAGCTCTCCCTGGTTGATACTGGTTTTTTCATCAATACCAGCTACCCACCACTTCTGAGGTCGAAGAGGGAGGTGGATGTCATCCTGCATTTAAATTACAGTGGAGGGTCCCAGACACTGGTAAGAAAAGCCATGGTATCAGAGATCTTTTCCCTTGATGGTCTTTCAGTCTTTAACAATTGTCATTTAAACCAACTAACTTTCCCATCCTAGAACAGGAATTAATTATTATCTGATTTATTCTTGAGATTTCTCAGTAACTAGAAGGATATTAGAAGACAGTGATGGGTATAGGCATTTTAAAATCATCAAGGTCTTCACTGATCTAAATGTTTTTGAAGAGCTGCCTCAGGAGTGTTCTGGAGCTCTGATATGATTTTGGTTGTCCTTTAACTGAACAAGTTACAGAGGCAATGGAAAGTCCTGACAAGATGTTAACAGATTAAATGGGAAAACCTATGTGTCTCTGGGCCTGTTTATCTCATATTAGTCATAGGGATATGTGCTGGCTGATGCCAGACTTAAATGATGAGAAATAATATGGGGTTTTTTGCATATATAATGAGAATGGTATAAAAATAAACAGAGGCTTATAGTAATTATAGCTGTTAAAGTTTTTTTTTCACAAGGTCATGAGGTATGTTGATAAATGTATTTGTTAATAGGGAGTTATTATCAAACAATCACAAACTATGCAGAGAACAGAAAGATTGGGAAAGTGGTAAATAATTAAGTCAAGATAATGATGCAGAATAATCTGGACTGACGTGTGCCTTCTCCATTCTTGCAGATTCTTTGCCTTCCCCTTCTGAACCTGTTTCGTTGCAGTTATAAAATCAGTCCTGTAGCTTTTGGCTTCATTTTCAAGCTCAAAAGAAGTGACTGTTTTCTTGTCTAAAGTGATGCAGAAAATAAGATAAGCTGCAATGTCTGTTGTGGTTGTGGCTGTTTCCACCTGAAACTTAACATCTTCCCTGAGGAAGATACAAGCATTAGAATATTTGTGTTAGCTGCTGGAGTTTTAAAGATCCAGATGGCTGGATCTGTTGTTGCATTTTCATTCTCTGTATTAATTTTATTTATTTTATTCATTCATCCAGCCTCTGGATCAAATCGCAAAGTACATCTCGGGGCAAGGAATTCCATTTCCCAAAATTGAGATAAGTGAGGAAGACAGGGAAAACTTGAAGGAGTGCTATGTGTTTGAAGATGCTGATAGTCCACAAGCTCCAACAGTGCTTTTTTTTCCCCTGGTAAATGACACTTTCAAGAAATATAAAGCTCCTGGTGAGTCATCCTTTGGCTAGCAATTTAATAAAAGGTCACTTGCCTAGTGTGTCCTCTCCATTTCATATCTAATGTCTCACTGTCACCTCTGGCCTTCTTTCCAATGCTGGCAGTATCAGTCTCATCATTGACAAAACCGATCTGTGTCAGTATGTCTGAACTTTGAGAAATCCAGAAGCTTTCTTAATATATTTGAGATTAAAATAAGCATTTACTCCACAGGACTTACTAGAGATAGTATGAAGGTAAAACTCCCAAATACTTCCAGCATGGTTGGTAGGTCCTCAGCAGAAGCTATTTTACTCTACAGACATGGGCTTGTTAGTCACTGGTGCTTGCAAAGATGGAGGCAAAATCTCGTGGAGGTTTTGGTGGTAGCCCATTCATCTGGGTTTTGTTCACATATTTAAAAGTAATCTCCCAGATGGAGATCTGAGTGGACAGAGATCTTTGTTTTTGATGTGAACTATGTCCTCTGTCTCAGTGCCATCGTTTCTCCTGAACTTCCAGTGAAAGGGTTGTTATTTAATCCAGTACAATAGTATCTTGTTTTCCTTTTGCCTGCACTTTTCTAGTTCGGGTAACAAAGATTTGACGTTGTCCACGGGGTGATCTACAAGTGCTGCTGCTGATAATGTTGTTCTTGTTCCCAGCTGAGTTTACATCATTTTTGGGCAGAGGCTTGAGCCAGAGGCCGAATAATGTGGTGCTACTAGACTACTTTTTATGCCCCTCTGGCAAATCATATCTTTCTCTCCAGGTCTCTCTTTTCTACCTATAATTGCTTAAATGATTGATGTGAGCCACATACCGCAATAAAACCTTATTGGTGCATCTCCCTGTGGTTTGCCCCTCAGGTGTGGAAAGGAGTCCTGAAGAGATAGCTGAAGGCAAAGTTGATGTCTCCAGCATCCTCTCCCCATTTACAACAAGGGAGGTGTGTTTCAGTGAAGAAAATTTTGACAAACTGGTGAAACTGACTGATTACAATGTCCTGAATAATGAGAAGTTGATTATTCGGGCCTTGCGTTTGGCAGTGGCACGGAGGAAGCAGCGGAATTATTAACCACTGCCCACTAGCTTCAACCTTCCACGTGGTGTTTCTTGGGTTGTCTATTATCTGGTCAGATCAAGATATTTGATGCTTGCCAGTGATACAGCAGAAATTGCATCATCCTGAGGACGTGCTGGACTCCAATTCATCCTATTTACATGACTTCAGCCAAACAGATTGGAATTTACCTGTGGTTTAATCCAAAACAGACTTCAAAGCAGTAAATTTGTGTTTAGTTACCTTGTTACTTTACTGATTGATATATATATTCCCTATAAATTATTATATTGTTGTGTAAGATAATTAAATACATAGCACAATAAAATGGGAATCAAGCCAGTGTTTATATGTTGGGTTTTTTTCTGTCTGGTCTTGCTTATCTTAATTATTGAAGGTCGTCGTATCTGATTTAATTCTGTCCACTCTGAGGTTTTTATTTAACTGGCTTTCTTCACTAATCTTTGAAAATAAGTTTCTTATGCTATTATCAGTGTTGTAAAAATCTATACAGTTTCACCATCAATAAAAATACCCTGAATTAGATAATCATTGTTTCAGATGGTCAGATGAATCCCCTGAGCTACCACTTGTACTCAATCTAAATAGCAGTCACATTGCCCAGTATTACTTTCATTTTCTCTTGCAGTTGCTGATGACTGTCCTGTCTCACTCATCTTCACCTTGACTATTCTGAGTGACCATTGCAAGGTGGCCTTGCAATTTCTCTCAGTGTTTCATAAGATGGGAAGTGGCTGCTACCTGTGATACACAGAGACTGGCCACAGCAGCTTAGAAAATGCTTGGGATTGTCTTTCTTTTGGTAATACAAGGCTCCTGCTGTTGCAGTGACCTTCAGACTGAGTCACTAAGGCAGCACTGGTGTTGCGATCCTGAGAGTCTTGATTAAACTCAGAAGTTTAAACTTGTTTGTATGGAATGAATTTCTAGGAAGTTGATGGGAGAAAAAAGATTCCTATGAAAAAAAAGGTGGTGGTGCATCTTTGAGCAGTTTGGGTGGTGGGAGAAGAGGAGTGGGACATATCTTTCACCTGTGAGCATGTTCGTTGTCATCATGCACCTGAAACGCTTGGAAGGGCACAGTGTAACCTAGTTTTCAGGTACGGAATTGCATGTTTCTAGATTATTAGCCCTCAAAGTGTGAGGCAGCTGTAATTGTGGTTCAGCTCCAGAACACTAGAATATCAGCTCGTGGGATTCTTCTGGGTCTTTTCTACAGATGTCTTTGGTTTTACTCCCATGGTTTCGAAGACCTTTTTGCCGGAAGTGAAACAGAGCAGGATGGAAGATGTTTCAGTCTGTTTTACAGGAGAAACTTACTCAACAAAGGATGGGGAAAAAAAGCCAGATAGGTGCATGACACAGCTTGAGCCTGATTAACCCTGCTTCTCATCAGGGCTAATTAGCCCAGCTTCTAACCATGACTAATTAGTGTACTGACATAGGTGTGCTGCATCCCAAGTCAGCCTTGGGATATCTCTGCATTGTGTCCTCCTGGCTGACACGAAATCCACCTCTCCCTCTTTGATGGAGCTCCTCCTATGCTCAAGGCCATTTTGCAACTCTTTCCTGCAGCTACCCAATATTTCAATATCCTCTTTTTGAATCAGGACACCCATAGTGAATTTTTGCTTGTTTTAAAATTTCCAGATAGTTGTTAAAAACATGCAATATTTGCAATCTCTCTAGGAATATTTTCCTTTGTAGTTACCTTTCTTTGACTACTGCTTTTTGTCATGTTAGTTATCTATCCTTAATGTGTTTAAAGTTTGTCTGGGTGACATTTGTCACATCTAGTTCTTAAATTAGAGTGTCTTAAAATACCAAATGTTCTATGAAATTCAAATTATATCACGTCTGTGAAATTACCTTTATCGACTAGTTCTCGATTCATTGCAAGGTGAAATGTGATTATTTTGAATTTGTTTTTTTTTCTGTTGTATTTCATAATAGCAAGGATAATAAAAGAAAATATCTATTTTCTTTTTACTTCCTGTGCACTCACTTTCTGTACTCCCTCACTGTAACAGGGACCACCTCCCACGATGTGCACAGTGAAACCTTATAAATGTGAGGACATAAAGAATAATTAACATTGATTTCCACCTTCCAAATGTATACTCTTGGAGATATTTGCTGAAGCACCTTAATTCAGATGTGCAAAGTAACAAAATTTTTGAGAAAGCAAGTGAGCTTTTAAAGCTTTGCCTTTGCAAGGGAAACTCTTACATTTTCAACAGGTGATCTGGGAATTGTTTCATGTGGTATTTGTCATTGCAGTATCTGCTTGGCTGAAAGACATCTTTCTGCCTGAGTCGAGCAAAATGGAAGGCAAGGTGGGGATAGAAAAAATTCTTTCAGATGTGCCTTTAAGCAAAGACCTACCTATCCCCTATAGGCAATAAAAAGCTACAGAACATCTTTTGTATGCACATCAGTTTGTTCAGATGTCTTTGGCCAAAGATGTCCTGTTGCTCACTCCTGGGCAGCCAGATGGACCCTGACTGGTGTCAATCACCTCCACAAAAAGGGCTGCAGTTTGACAACCCTCTGTGTGCAAAAGCACGGTGGCCTCCTCGAGAAGTGATGGGAATACTTTAAAGTATAAAATATTTGCTCAGTGACCATAACTGTGAAGGGAAGATCCCTTTCAGGTCTTGATCACCCTCTAGTTACAGCTGCAAAGACCGTCCTTCTGTGGTGCCTGAAGCCTGGGTGCTTGTACCTCAGTGCAGGTGTGCAGCACGTGCGTACCTCCTGGGCAGTGAGGAGGAGGAGGAGAAGGAGGAGGAGCTGGGGATTGCTCAAGTGGTGGTGCTGGGGTGAGGCGGCACTGAGTCAGGCGGTAACACACCTGCCTGCCTGCTCCTGGCAGCTTAAAGCACGAGAAGCTGCCTGGCCAAGACTTCTCCATAACCATCCACATTTCACACCTGGCTTGGAAGTGGAAAACACCGCAATGGGGCTGTTGTACAGTAAGAGCCAGGTAAGAAATGGAAGCGGGAGGCTCTGTGATGGACTGTGTGGGCAGCCCCTTGGTGGCAGATGGGGCCTCCTGTAGGAGGTGGTGTTCCACCACCTCTATCTTCAGCTCTGTCTGAGATTTCTTCTTCAGCACCAATGCTGAAAGCAAAGCGGGGTTCCTACCCGAGTTTTGTGCCTACTTTGTGCTTTAGCCTTCAGAAATGCAAGAACTTTAATGCTGCGGTAATTTTAACTATTTTGAAAATCCCCAATTAAACAGACATCATTTGCACCTTGCTATTGTCCTTCAACCCACTGATGGAAAATAAGGAGGTATCATTGACATCAGTGAGTGCATGGGGAAAGCCAGGAAACTAGTATTATGTGAGGTGTCAAATATAGCTCTCTTAAAAATTATGGGAGGATTTGGGCATAAGGGAATGAATGGTGACACACTATTATATATTGATTCGTTGCAGTGATAGTCCGTGCTCTATAAGCAGTGTGAACGAGCTGTCTTTTATACCTGTTTGTGGCATCACTACCTAGTTTTGCTCTTTCTTTTTTGCTCCTCTTGATTATTGTTGGGTTTTTTTCTTTGTTTGTGGTTTTAAGGTTTTTGAGGTTTTTTGGTTGGTGTTGGTGGTGTTTGGTTGGATCTTTTGTAATTTAGAGCATCAAAAGTGCAGCTTTTCCTCCTTTTATCTTTAAAAAAAAGGCAATTATTTAGGCAACGAAGTACCTCACCTTCAGCCCTCATACTTTTAAGTACCGTGTTTGTCTGATCCTTGCTTAGGATAAGAGAGGATGACAAAATCAAACCAGTTTCCTGGCAGGTTTGTTAAAATGTCTTTTGATAACCTCTTAGGTTTAGGTGGTTTCTCAAGATTTCCATTGATACTTTCCTGTGAATTTTGCTTAAAGGAAGATTGGATGATCTGATTTATTCAGTAGGAAATGATTACAGGGTTGTTGCTTTCACTCCCCTATTCTGAGAAATTTGGGATAGGTTCCTTGAAGACACTTTTCAGGTCCTCGTTGTCTGAGAGCCATCGCTGCTCTACGTCAAACATAACAATGCCGTTTATAACTATAAACCAGCTGACGAGTGGCATTGTTACACCATGATATTGTTACTAATTCCTGCCCTGCTAGATTGTCTGCTGTTTGTTGTGAAATATAGTGGATATATATGACATCCTTTAACTTTGCACAGATCAAGATGTGTGTCAGCTCTATTAATAACATAGCAAGGCTCACTATCGTACGTTTCCCTGCGACTGGGTCGTGTCAGACACCTCAAGTTGAGGGTTACCACAAGTTTCCTCATAATGGAAAATGGAGGTCATCAGAGGTTTGGTCTGTGATTGAATGTACATTTTGGGTCTCTGGCCACACCTGGCTGCAGACCTTCTGGGAAGAAGGAGAAGACAATACACAAGGAATTACTTCAGTTCAGGAGTGTTTTGGATGGTTGGACCTGAAACTCTTATTCAATGCTATCTCTGACCGTGCTTCTATTCTTTCTCTCTGCATGTTCATCCTACGCATTTTGTATGCTGTTCAACAGACAGAACCATCTCCATGCAACTTGCTCACTGTAAAAATAATACGGATGAAAAATGCCAGAAAAGCAGACTTGTGTGAGTATCTCTGCTGTACCCCTGGAGAATCCACATCCTTGTAAAACTACTCGGAATATAACCAAGTGACACAAACACTACAGAGCATTTATAAAAGGAGAGAGAGAAGATGTGTGACTGTGGTGTGCTGAAGATGAGGTAGCATAGTCAAAAGATATTATTTATCCTTATATCTTTGCCAATGTAATGCTCAAGACCAGCCATCAGCTGTAGTTCAGAAGATGTTAGCACCGAATGCGCGAAATGTTTCACATCCAAATCTACAAAGAAAGGGTTTTTTTGTTTACAAGGAAGGCTGCAACAAGAACTTTAGATGAGACCCTTCTTTCTATGGTTCATTCGTACAGTCCACCATTCTTAATGTCCACCCTGTGCATCCCTGGGCCTATCACAGAATATTTCCTGTGAACTCAGTACTGCATACTTGGCATCTCTTATGGGCTGTCAAATTTGATTCAGCTATGTTTCAAAACTTAGTTGAGGGCTCACACTATTTCCTTTTTCTATTTTTAATAATTTTTACAAAATGCACAGTAACAATGTAAAAGTTATGTAAAAGTTTTTTAATGCTGGATAAATATCTGAACTGCAAAGCACTAGAAGAAAGGCATTAATAACTATTACCTCAATCTGAGGTGTCTTGCATTTATTCATTTATATAAATAAGAAGGTCTGAATCCAGAAAGTTTCTGCAGGAAATAGACCAAGTAAAATTTCTTTGGTTACAATGATGCAAGACAAGACATTTCTTTGTGCCTTGCCAAAGTGATTTGCTTTGAGTTCTGCTGTAGTTTCTCTAGAAACCAAAGGAGTGTGACAAAGAGCTTCTCACTCCAATTTTTATTGAAAAGAAGTTGTTGTTTGTTGTTTGAAGAAGTTTGTTGTTGCTGAATGTATGGGGAAGAAGAGTCTGTATGAACCTTCCCACTGGACTACTTCTAAAGAACAGGAAGGAGATTTGAAGCTCAGTTATAGGCTGGAGAGAAATCTCTTGTTACAGCTAAAACCTATTTGAAGGTACAAATGTGCACTCTGAACTGGAAGAAAGGTGTGGAAAACTACAGCCTGTAGATATCTCCCCACATAACCATGTTCTATTAAACCATCTGCAGGATAATGAGCTTACCAAACTTCCTCTTTACCTTTTTCTCATCTCAATCAATGTTTTTTCTTTTTGTCTTGAAGCTATTTTTATTCTGAATGGAGTTTCCTGTGTTTTGATATTGTCCTTCCCAATACTAGAAAGTTTCTAGGGCAAAGAGAGGTACTGAATTGCTCAGGCATTGCTACTTCCCAGTCCAAGATGCGTCCCACCAGCCCGTGAAGCTGCTTTGGGGATCAGTTTGAATGACAGAGGTGCTTTTGGAGTGTGGCACAGGGTCTGGAGTAGCAGTAAAGCCACAGCATGAGCTTTCCAGGCTGAGGCTGTTCTGCATTACGCTGTGAAACACATATACGGGATGGTGTCTGCAAAACAGAATGACAGACATCCACCACCAACATGCTAAGCTATCATGTTTGAAATGGTAGTACCAGTCAAAATATTGAGGGAAGAAAAAATTGCACAAGCAAAAATCCCCCAATACTTTCAAAAGGTGAATGCTTTCCTTGTTGGGTACTTCTAGCATTTAGGAAAACAATATCAGTCATGGCATTGCATTGCTTATGCTTAATTGTTGAGTATGGTTTTGATTGACAGCTGCCTAACTCCAGTAAGATTTTCTTTTTCTGAATGTAAGATTGGTCAGTTGCATTTATCAGAAAGATCTCTTTTTAAACCACTTTGGGACATGGTTTTCTACACAGCAAGACTTGTACAAGTCCCACGCTTCAATGACAGTCTTTATCATATAAAATAAAATTATATTTTTAATCAATTAATTTAACCTCTGATTAAACTCACTGGCAATGTAAAAGGTAGTGAAAACTGCACGTTGGTAACTGCATGTGAGTTTCACTTAGAAGCAGCAAAATGGGAGACTTAAGATAAAAAGTGCACCACTTGTACAAAATTTTGCTAGTTTGTGTGGAAAACTGGGGGAATATTGTTGGACTGTTTAAGTCATGTTTACAGAGCCTTAGAGATTAGCTTGACACAGCCTTAGGAAGCCCAGAAGAGTGTGGACCACCATCACCAGTAACGGAGACTTCTTTACTGTACCATTTGCCTAACACTGATTTTTTTTTTTCCTCTCATTTTTCCTTTTCCCAGCTCTGTTTTTATCACTTTTCTTTTCCTGGTAACTTTTCTAGATAGAACAAGTGGGTAAGTGCCACTGTATTTCTCAGTCATCTTATAGAATTTTAACCTTTTAAATGAGCTCCTTCTATCTCTTGCCCATTGTGCCCATCCTTTTTTTTTTCTGAAGTGAATCTCATTTGTTATTTTCCCTTCTTGCACTCGGTTTCTGCCAAGTTTTTAGATCACTGTGTTTAATGCAAATCTAGCATTTAGGAGGTCTTTCAGCCTGGTGCCTCAGGTTAACGTTGTTATTTTCTGCTCCATTTTCCAAGTAATGGAGATGGCAAAATTAATCCATAACAACAGACTTTCAAAGCCTCACTAACATCTCCCATGGAACAGATAATACATGGAATTAATGGAAGTTCAGTACATAGATATTGTCTTTATCTAAGACAATTTAAGTTGTTTCATTCTGCTTTTTAAACGCTGAATCTTTTTAATGCATCCTCATGCCATTCTGTCTCTTCTTCCCACTGGTCCATTGTTGTGTACATTCTAACAATAATTCCCACTTGTGCATTGGTGCATAGCTGATATGAGCAATACCACCTATGAATTTAGTGCCTTGTTTGTGTTCTCCCCACGTCCCCTTCCCACTGAGCACGCCCACACCTCTGTCAGGCTCGTTGGGGCTCTTGGTATTCCTGGACCTGTGAACACTTGCCAGTTCCCAGATTTGGGTGTGTGCCCCACCTGCAGCCTGACTCCCTAGTGGGGTGAGACTTGGATGTGCACCAATCCAACCCACCCTTAAACACACGTCTGTCTCTGAAGAGAATTACTGATTCCAAGCTCAGCCTCTCACGGTCCTTGGGCAACCAGCATCGTTCCAGAACAAACATGTCTTTTTGCAGCATGGGGTTCAGCTTGGGAACTCCCTATAGCAGGAGATCACGGATGCCAAAAGTTTACATGAGTTCTAGGTGGAGATTAGACACGTTCATAGAAGAAAAATCCAGTGAATGTTGGCTTAGAAAATCTCCAAATCTTAAATTGTGAGGGCTGAGAGAGCATTATATGATGCTTGCCCTCTTATACTTCCTTAGACACCCACCACTAAATGTGGGGCATACTCTTCTCTGGCACTGATGTCCATCCATAACAAGACCAAAAAACGACAAAAGGTTTTGAAGCTTTTACGGATTTATTTTTTTTTAATTAAGCTTGTTAATTTTGGAAACTTCTGAGTTACGGACTTTTTTTTATATAAGGCTTATATTATTTTGAGTACAATGTTTTATAAAATCATAAAGTATATTTTACATTTTTATCAAATCCATATGTTATGGCATTGCAGTAGCAGTTCTGCCATGTATAAGATGAATTAATGGAAAAGCTCTTGAGATCCTGGAAGGAAATATAGTCACTGAAATACCTTATTGTTTGGGAACTAGAGCCCAATGTGATACTTATTGCAGGAACCTGCAGACTTCCCCTGGTGTTTTGTTCTTGTGCTGTTGTGATTGTTTCATTGTTATTTATTACTTACTTCACCATTTAAGCAGTTGCAATTAGGCACCAACGGCCTATTGTTCTAGGTGCTGCTTGAAATCTTGTTATAAAATATGAGGATGTGGTCTGCTAAAGCCCGCCAAGGGAGAAAACAGGGGAAAAGAAGTAAGGTTATTTAGCAACATCTCAGCAAAGGGATGTTTTAAGGAGGGCTGTAAATGAGACTAGTGATACTGTTTTAGGGATACTCGTAGGGTGCTCCACCCAATGTGGTGGGCAGGGTGAGAGAAAGAGTCAAAGATTTTTATTGAAGTTTAGCTATTAGGAAATTAAAGTTGAATGCTTCCTGAAGGCAGGAACTGATCTCCCAGGGCTGGATGAATTCTGATATTCTGGCTGTGAAGGACCTTGAGAAGGACAATGTTTACTTTCACACAAGTAACCAACATTCTTATTTTAAAAAAAGAATACAAAAAATTCAGGTGATCTAGATTATCTAATATTCTGGACTCCAGAAAACAGCAATGCCTGCCTGTCCCCCCACCCTCAGCCAGATCTCTGCTCAGCCTCACAGTGTAGGAGGAAGAAAAATGCTTTTCTCAGCTGGTGGTGATAGCTCATATTTTGTGACACGGATGGATCCAAGTGCAGAGAGACGTGACCAAGGAGATGATCTGGGCAAATGGCGTTTGAAGACCATAATCTTGGTTCAGATCATTTCATCATAATAAGAAAAAATACACACCAAGAGTTATGAAAAAGAAATTCTACCACCTATAAGTAGCCTCACTGTGAGTACTTATAGGCAGTTCAAGAGGAGAATGTTTCTGCCCAGGTTACAGGTGGGCTGGAGTTGTGTCTGTTAGCATCCAAAAAGAAGGTAGAATTACAATTAAAAGTTTTTAGTTTATCCCTGTGAATTTGAGCTGTCGCTAAGGCAGGAGAGATTTTTAGCTCAAGCTAGAACAGCTGGTGTCAAGCTGCTTGGGATGCAGTGTGGTGCTGGGGCTGTGGTGTGTTTCAGCATGGGTCATGTCACTGTAATGCTTTTTAATGGTAAAGCACAATTAAGATCCAGTCCTGCTATTAGCCTGGAAGATAATTAGAAACTTAGTGTAATAACTGGATGAAGAGACCGTGCTTTCATAAACACCTGCTGCCACGCCTGCTTTTGGCAGGATATTGCCCCACAGTGATACCAGGGCTGCCACCTCAAGCACGTTTGATGGCTACTCAGATGTCGTGGTCTACGGGAGGGACACAGCAGGTTGCTGCTGTGAAGCTCTGTTGTGTGTACCATGTGGTGAGGGTAATCACCACAGTTAGGTGGTGGTTATGCTTATGTACCAGGATAATGATGGTTTGCCTGTGTGTGGCTAGCAATGGGAGCCTTGTACGTATACGTGAAGAGGTGCTTGATAAAAGGCGATGGGATATTGCAGTGTGACTGACCAGCTTGGGCACAGGATATACTGTGGAGTTCAAGTTCTCAACTCTGCTTGCGCCTGGAGCTGGTTGGGCCGCATACAGGCCTGAGGTATCAGAGATGTATAAAAAAGGTTCCTGGGTGTTGTAAATGCCTGTATTATAACACCTGGAAAACACTTCATGAGCAAGAGGCAATTAGATTTCAGAGGACACCTCTGAAGTCCAAAAAGCACCACCAAACATGTTTTGCAGAAGGAAGAAGGAAGCATGCTTGTTTAGTGGCAGTGCCAGAACTGCCCCAGAGAAAGTCAGACTTCCCATTTCAGCTCTCTGACAAGTAGTTTTTTCTTAAAGAAAGTGACACAGCAAACAGTGATCACTTGCAGAAAAGAGAAAGATTGGTGGACTTCTGAAGTAATACTTTGTTCTTCGCAACAGACCTAGTCAGAACATGTATTGCTATTTGGGAAATGTCTATGAAATAAACTTATGATGGCTCAGAAATTTATGACTTGGGTCCTTCTGATCCTCCTCCTAGTAGGGACAAGAACTGGCAGCAGTCTGTGCTAATATCAAATCTGGACTTCCCAAGAACCAAAAGGGAATTTCATATGGACTTTTCCTATATACACATAGAAGTTTGGGAGTGATTAGGACTGTTAGAAACTGTTGGAAGCCCACTATGTATGATCGTTGTATATACTACAACTACCTTCATCAGTCAAAGTTAATTTGTTGTTGTTGTTGTTGTTCAGAGTTACTTAAAGATTACTTAAGTCTCAGGGGAGTCAGGGGAAAAAAAAGGCTGACTGTTAGTTCTTTGGTTACACATAGAGTGCAATAAAGGGCCAAGTCAATTATTCTGTGTTTCCCAAAGTCAGGCTTACTGGTAAATTAAGTGGGACAAGACTAAGTCTAGTCAGGTGAAGGTGTGTCTGCTATGCAATGGCAGGAATGCTTGCGGAGGTGGCGTTACAGATAGAGGAAATACAATGCTAATGCTGGAATTGGCATTTATGGGCAACACTCCCCCATGCTATCTCTGGCATTTGTGTGGATTGTTGTCCCTAACTAACAGATAGCGTTCTGTAGGGTGATCATCCTTGACTTATGAGCGTGGGTCCACAGGATTGTTAGCCTCATGCTTCACCTTTGCCTTTTATTTCTTAATAACTAACACAAAATGTATTTGCAGGCAGATTATTCTGAACTTAGAAAGAAAGTGCTTGTTGATGATGTAAGCACTGCAGACTGCTGCTAACCACTGTTTTATACTGAAGCTTTGGTGCTGAACGTCCCTCACATGCAAGAGAGTGCAGGTGGGAATCCAAACTTTACAGCTGGCTTCTTATTTGGGAAAGGAAAAAGAAAATACTAAAGCTGCCTTTCCTACATCTAGAAACATTAAAATTCATAGGTGAACTTCATGACCTGAACACACCTCTAATTGAAACAGCAAAGCCAAAGCAATGCTATCTTGTGCAAGGAAGAAACGTCACCTCACTCTCTGCTGGGAAGACCAGACAAGCTTTCACCTGCCCATCAAGTGTTGCAAATACCTTTATCCCTCTCTGGCTGAGGCACAGAGATGAAGGTGAAAATAGTGGCATTAAGCAATATTTTTTTATAGAGCTTTACTGGAGAAAACTCTCCCTCAGGACAGCTGCTTCTCAAACCAAATGTTACTCCATCAGCCTGATCAACATTTCAATGCTTTTCTTATACGTGCTCGTTTTAATCCACTTCCCAGAGGATTAAATGGAATTAATCTTCACAGGTGAAAATTTTTCTTGAACAGCTCTGTTGTTAAGCTTTATGGTGAATGCGTGTGTGTTCCCTTAACTTTCCAAAATGGAAAGAAGGCGGACTGAGATCAAGTGCCTTGATCTCAGGTGTATCTCAGGTGGAAGATCTGCCTTCTGTGACAGCAATAGAGCTTTATAGGAAGCTTCAATGAAATGAGCTCCTGTCACCACTGCATTGGCAGCCAGATGTGCTAGAGAAAGGAAGGATGCTCCAAAAAGTAGAAAGATGGAACTTATAGCCAGAATTACCCCAGAAACAGTAAAGCATGTCCATGCCTGCCTGTGGAAGCCCCATCACAGCTATTAAGGTTATCTGCTCCATGTTTCTGAAAGCAGCTGAACCATCAGTGGTGTCCAGCCCTGGGATACTCTTGTATGTGTGTGTTCCTTTGTCCATATGAATGGCTCATCAGATTGTAAAAATATTTGAAGTCTGATGTATATAAACAGTCTGGCTATGTATGTCTTTGAAAAAGAATGCAAAGTAACTGCCTATTTTGAATGTTTATTGTTTTTTCCAGCAATTAAAAGAAGTAGTTCTCAAGAAGAGCAAATGGCCAGGTTTTCACAAAGAGTAAAGAAAGCTGGTTGTCTAGCACTGGCTTGATGGCACCTTAGCTAGCATCCTGGCCTGTGTTCTGCATGTTTTCCTGTGTGCAGAGCTTGAAAATCCATACAGTGCAACACCTTAGAGGGTACTGGATGTGTTTCACTGGTCCATTGCTGTCATGCTTTCTCTCTCTTCAACAGTAACCCAATCAGACTGCTACGTGAGCCTCAGCCTGCCAACAGCTTCAGTGCAGCATTTCCGCACCAAGACAGTCCAGAACAGCAAGAACCCAACATGGAACGAAACCTTCCACTTCACGATTCAAAGCCAGGTTAAGGTAGGAACAGCGGCTATGCCCAGCAGGTATTCTTATCAGGTATCAAACCTACCATACAGCCCTTCCACGCTGCAGGTCTCTCTGAGTTTCCTTACAAAGCATTTGTACCCTCTTACTGTAGTTATTCAGCATCCAGTGGTTGCCTAAGAACGTATCTTCTTGAAAAGTTGATTTTCTGTAGAGTGCAGCTGCAAAATTTTTATTTTACTGTTGCCTTTGCTTTCATTCTTGAATCTATTTTCTTTAGCTAAAATGAAATATCCGTGGCATCTTATGTTTGTTAAACCTTACACGATTTTTTTTTTTTTTTTTTTTTTTTTTAAACTCCAGAACATTCTGGAGCTCAAAGTTTGTGATGAGGACAACGTAACTCAGGATGACCATCTACTCACAGTATTCTTTGATGTCTCCAAAATCCAACTTGGAGAAAACATTCGGTTGTGTTTCCAGCTGAATCCACAGGTATGGATAAAATTCAAGAACAAAGCTAAGGGGGATATAGTTAGTTGAGAATACGGTTATCTCATCTATCCTCTCACAAGTGCTGTATACAAGCCTTACTTACTGCCCATTTAGCCACCTGAGTAAGCTCCTCTGTTTCAGGGGCTGATACTCAGTGTTGCTTCTGTAATTACTGCAAATCTGAGGTGTTGCTTCTGCAGAGTTGGCCAACATTATTGGACTTGGATTGTCTGGTTGCTGTCCTTGGTGTCAAAATATCAAGAGTTTTGGCACACCTTTGCAGTTGGAACTGGTGGTTCTGAGCTGTGCATTATGTTCTGCTAATAGGAAGAGTGATCTGCAGTGATAAGCTGCAAAATCAGTTTTCATAAGTGAGCTTTTCAGTAGGTCTTGGTTTCATAAGTTTGAGATGACCTTATGCTGAAGTTTTAAGGACAGTTTTCAGGCATAGAAATACTTTACTTCAGTAAGTGCTGATTTGATTTGACAGCTACTTTGGGCAGGCTGGCTCTCGGTGTATTTTCCTCAGTGCTTACACTAGGGACCAACAAGATAAGGGGAATTGCACCAAAACCCATGAAGGCTGAAGGAAGGGGAGGGAATTACAAAAGACAAAGATGAAGACTGAGCACGCAATGAATCTACATCTGCAGACTCTACCAAACCAAAGTACACCTTCCAGGACACCCTGGACTTCTTCTGCCCAAGTGTGCCACCATATTAACGTGACACTAGGCCCATCTGCACAGGCTGTGGGTGGGGGCTGGGAGAGAGGAAGGGTGATTTGGATGCACCAAAGAAAACCAGCCTTGCTCATGCTGAGGAGAGCTCAGTGAGGAGCATTCAGAAATTGTGGACAGGAGGGGAAAGGGGAATTGCAGGTGGCCTGTGAAACAGTGAGGGGTCAACCTATGACTGCAGAAAAGGGAAGCAACCACCAAGAGGCCCTGTAGTGTGTACTACATTTGGCCTGTGAAGTCTAAAGTAGGAGTCTGCTAAAATAATGTATATGAAGTTAGAAGAATGTGATGCTAGAAGTGTAGTGGATAGGACATGAAGAAAGTAAAATCTGTTGCATGCACAGTAACAAAAGGTGGACACTGGCTTACAGAGTTCCTTGAAGAGCCCTGAAGAGAGAGATTCCTGTAGCATATCTCTCTTCACAGGAGAATCAACCTGCAGTGATTGATTCATTTTCTTTCACAGGGAAAAGAGGAGTTGGAGGTTGAATTCACAATGGAAAGCAGGTGCGTAACATCAAACAGATGATCAATAGAAATGTGAGCCAGAGAAAAACTAACAAAACCCACCAGTTTACACTTGCAGCCCCTTAACACTGTCGCCATCTGAATAAAGCAGAGGGAAACTGGATGTTCGGATAATGCTTGTGTAGGGCGTTTAATGGAGAAGGGGTGCATGATAGTGCATGAAGTGCATCTACACTGGGTGTCCAGACATGGAGAGGCTGATGCACACATAGAGATGTCCTTGATGGCTGCTGCTCACCAGGTTGCAAGGGGCATTCTGCACAGAAGGAGGTTTTAAGTTTCAAACATATCTTGCTCCTTACTGTGGGATCCCAGATATTTGCTTTGTCATAAGAACGTGGGAAAATGATACTTGGAATTTGTTTTAGTTGTGAGAATAGATTAAAATTCTTTTTTTACTGTGTTTCTATGCTGACTGTACTGTTAATGGAGAGAATGAGCATGTAACTGAGTCCTAGGCGCTGCTGTTGATTTTTTAGGTAAATAGTAATATTTTTTCCGTTTTTTTTGTTATGGCATGTTAGATGAATTCACCAGATTTTCAGCTCTGATCCCCCTGATTTGAACTGAGCAATATGGAGCAATAGTGTATCTATGTCATCCTTATGTAAATTTGCTTCAGTGTGTCAGAAAACAGCCCTGTCTGATACAGTGAGGAGCTCCTCCCTTCAGCGCACCTCCATAAATAAAGTTCAAACTCAGGCCTGTGAGAGGCAAATTGGATTGAATGTCCAGCTAGAATTTCTGATGCTGTTTGCCCACGCTACCCATCCAAAGACGGACTTTTAAAGATGAAGATAATGGAATAATGATTAAAGAAAAGTTTTTTAAAAAGCAAAGCAAACCAAAAGCAGAAAAAAGAGTGTGCTCGTTTTGAATTGATTGTTTCCCATTTTGTCTTTTAGCCCGGATCCTCCTGAAAACATTGTTACTAATGGAGTTTTAGTGGTAATTTTTACTTCATATTCCTTTCCCTGCCAGACAGCAAAGCTAGTATTAAAGGTACCAGGCAATTGCTCCATACAGTGGCATGAAGGCATCGGCCAAGAGGCAGGCTAAAACTGGTGTTGGCATGGGCTTTCCCACACGGTCCCCGCTAGTGTCTCATGCTGGGAGAGGCTGCAGCTGCGAAAGCTGTGAGCTGCCACCAGTGCTCACCTCTGCCCAAACGGAGCTGGTCTAAGGTGGATGACACGCATCCCTCCCCTGCCCAGGGAGAGCCTGGGCTGAGCACTCTGCCCAGGGAACCTTCCTCTGCAGCTGGCCCTCCCCTAGGCCCTTGTGGGGTTGCTCCTCCAGGTGGGAGCAAGCACATCCCTTCTCTTTCCTCATCTTTAAACCATCTACTATTTGCGTATGGAAGCTCAATGCCACCTTCCTAGACCTGCAAGGGTGTTACAGGTTGGCACCATCCCTCCCCCAGGGTGCATGCCCTGAGCCCCTGTGCTCCACACATGCCCAGGGCAGAGCTCTGCTGATAGAAACACCTTTTTGTCTTTTCCCGGTTGTCTCTTACAGTCCCGTGAAGTTTCCTGTTTGGATGTGCAGGTGAACGGCGGGAGGCTGAGCAAAGACAGCACAGGTGAGCCTTTCCCTGACTTATGGAGCAAACCCGGATGCCCCTTTATGGCGAAAGTGCTCAGTGTTTTATACTTGAACACTCTGGTTTAAAGCTATTTAAGATGCAAGCCAAAAATCTCACTAATGCCAGTGGCCTAGTTGGTCAAAAATATACAGATTATTGCAGAATGTGGTGTGATGAGCATGTGGTCTGCTTTCACCACAAAATACTTTCTTCTATAATAACATCTTGTCAGATGCTTGTAGTTTTCCAAAGTATTTGTGCAGGGAATTGAGGTTTTCTTGACTCTTAACTGGAGCTGACTCCTATTGTTTCTGGATTCGGAGACAAAGGAAATGGGCAGAATGAAGACTGGGCCTCTTTTATCAATTTAGCTTCTCAGAATTTCTTTAGGTATGACAATATAACACATGCCACTAGGTGAAACACAAGACACAATATATCACCATAGATAATTTGGGAGACATTTTAAGCAGTGCATCACTACGCTGTCAACTCCATGCTTGTGGACCTGTGTATCTCCTACAGAATTTTTAAAACATGTCACTCTGACATCTCCTGATGGCTTCAGTCCAGCAAGCTGCTTAAGCACATAGAAATTATATCAAAAGAAATACTACAGGTTGAAGTAAAGGGAAACATGATAGAGGGACGGAGATTTTACTGGTTCCAAAGAGAACTGTGCTCTGCTACAGAAAAACAAGTTTCTCTCCCAAGTCTTAAATTTTCAAAATACCTTATTATTATACCAGAGCAATATTTTAGTACCCCATACTGTCTTATTGCTGAGGTACTTAGAAAATTTCAGACTTTCAGGAGAGAGTGCTTTTTCCCCTAAAACTGTTACGAGCTGTGAATCATTATCTAATGAATAGAGGGGTAGTCTCAGTAATCACAGTATATATGGGCGTGCTGTGGTACTGTATCAGTAGTTACTATATGCTATGTTCTTTAAATGAGCTCTAAAGCTGAAACCCAAAGGCTCAGATAAATGAGTCTATTTATCCTATAATTTGGGTATTAAAAGGAAGTCAGTACTTAAGAAAAAACTTTACCGTGCAAACAAATTATCCACATTTTTTTGAAGAACTGAAGTTTGAAACTCCTTTGCTTCAGAGAGAAAATTTGTGTTAACCGTGGATGGGTCGTATGAAGGAACCCAGACCTACACGCTGAGCTCCTGCCTCTGCCCGACCTCCCCAGCCAGGTTCCACTACATCAAGTATAGTCAGTCGGCGCTGACTGTGGCTCTACCGCGGAGGAGGAGGCTCAGCAGGGTATGTGATCACTGCTAACACATAGCTGGCTCTTCACTGTGTATTTCTTTGGAGACCTCTAAGACCTGAGTGTGTGTCTGTATGTCTGTGTATGTAGGGAATTGGTAAGCGCATGTATGTAAGCGAGGCAGGGGAAACTGCTTTTACCTCTTTTTTCCCCTCTTTTTGTATAATAAACTGTCTTTTTTTTTTTAACCCTTTTTTCCAGTCTATATCAAGTCAAAATGAAAGGGATATGAACGAGTCTGTGACTCTAGCTCTGAACTCGCTTCCTATACAAGAGAAAATAACAATAGCAGAGGTGAGAATAAGTCTTTCTTAATAAAAGCCAGCCCAACACACATTCAGTTTGATGGGAGATGAGAGTCTTACAGTTCATTGATTCAGTTCCTGACAGACAAGTTCAAGATGTAAATGACAGTCACTCTGGAACTATGCACTATTTGTTTTCTTTTGTTCTGTGTGTGGTTCCAGGCATGCCATTCAACCCAATTCTGAGTTTCAACTAATTTCCTCAGGACATATCTAATATGTTCATCAGCATAGTATGTGAGCTAAGAGTAGTGGGTATGACAATTATGACCTATTTGCAAAGGGGAGCCTGAAGCAGAGGATAAAACAGAGAACATCCATGTGCCTGTGGTTCAGATGCCCAGCTTTCAGTGACTATCCCAGAAAATGAAGGTTAAATTAGGTGTTCAGCTATGAAAAGCTGAGGGGCCCTAAGCCCACCTAGTTTGGGTGAATGGTCCACTTGTATTCAACTCAAACTGTACTGGAGCTTGTTATATCTCTCACAACCCAGACCATTGCTGGGCAGATTCTGCAGCTGCCTTGCTGACGGCAGAGACAGTGAAACTCAGCTCGTAGCTGGTATGGGGGAGGAAGGTGCAGGATTAATGATTAATGAGTATGCTTACACTGTTTGTGTTGTGACTTTCAGGACAGGACAATTGACTTGTACACAAAGGCAAATGAATGGTAAGTGACTCTCTAGCAAGACCTGACCTGCTAATTGGGAGACGTTTGTATCTACACAAAGCTCCTTTGAAATCAGCAGGGGTCCATGCAGGCTCGGTTGTAAGCTGAGGAGTGTTCATCTTTGGGCTGCAGACTTTTGTTTCCCAGGTTCTCCTTTTTCAGTGATGGAGAATTAAATAATGGGTCCCCTTTCCTCCAAGTTTCCAAGCAGTTTGTGGAGCTTAATAAGTAGGTCTTGATTTGTGTGCACTGTTTTGCCTACAGATGGGCAGAGCAGCTCCACGAAGAAGTCATATTTCTGTATTATACAAACAAAATAACACCAAGCTGTTTCCCTAATCAACTGCAGTGCCTGTTGACAGTGATTATCTATTTACAGGCATATACAGCAGGCACTACTGAAACTTGAAAAATTAATTACATGAGCAAATATATCCCGAAGTATGTTATAGGAACCTCGTTACCATACCAGAACACTATGTCATATTCTGCTCTGCCTTCCCATTTTACATCCTTGTTAGCAGCTACAGCAATTAGCAGAGGCCAGTCTGTGGTGTTGCTCTTTCTCATTTATTACATTATACTGTCCACAAGCCGGTCTGTAAACACACAAAAACATAGCTGGAGTTGACCACAGTAAATAATAATGACATAATAATATTTGTGCCCTGGTCTCAGGACTCAGGGTCTGTGTTTCAGGCCCAGAAACCTAGATGCCCGCCTGGGGTTCGACCTCTGCACCGATGAACAGAATTTCCTGCAAAACCGGAGGAAGGTGGTTGCTGCTGCCTTGAAGGATGTTCTTCATTTGGAGGAAGATCTGCAAGAGCATGAGGTAACCAGGAAACACACTGCTGGGGGATTTCTCTCTTTCTCTCTCTCCTTTCCCTCAAGCCTGGAGATGAGGAGTAATTCCTCAGCTCCATCTGGATGAGGAGTAAGGAACTCTGTCAGCAGCTCCTTCTCCAGGGCAGTGTTTGCAGCCAGGGTGGTCTCAGATGGAGAGTCTGTTTGCATGAGCAAAATCTCTATTTCCACTTGGCTTTCAAGTGAGTCATTTGAAAGAGCTACAAACCAATGAGTTTGGTCCATCTGTCTTAAGAATCTTTCCTGAAGTGCTGAGATCTTCTGTTATATCCCACAGGGATGTCCAGCAACTTATATTCTTTATAACTCATAGAGCAATGTTGCTGTATCTCTAATCTGTGTTTTATTTTACTAGTGTCTGGATGTTGCTTGTACACGTCTGTTGTCTCTTAACATGGATGTGCCTTAATGCCATGTTTCCACGTATGCTTTCTGCCCTTTTTTTTGTTGAATAGGTGCCTATAGTGGCTGTGACCACAGCAGGATGTGGGATAAGAGCACTCACTGCCATGTATGGCAGCATTTTAGGTCTTCAAAAGCTGCGTGTTTTGGATTGCATTTCATACATCAGTGGCTCATCTGGCACCACATGGTGAGGAGTCATTTTGATACTGCTGTTTGGAACTTGTGTTAAGCAAAACCCACGCTCTGTCTAGGGTTTTAGATCTTGGCAAGGGTAAAAGGGGTCTACTGAGTTACTGCTTCCATCTTTTGTCTGTGGATGCCAGGGTCACCTATGAAAGGCCTGTTGTGCATCATACATTTGGTGTCACCAAGCTAACTTACCTTAACATCCTTAATCCTCCACAAATGATCCTTTATGGTTGTTTACTCTTGCACAGAAATAGCATAGACAGCTGGTGTAGCTGTGTTTGTGGGATCCCAGACCAAGTGTTTTTTGACTGATTGCCTTTAGGTCTGTTTCTGCTCAAAGTAAGCTCAAAGAGGAGAGTAACCTAAAGATACAACCAAGTGCCCAAAGCTCTGCAAAGTGCATCCTCTGAGTTTCAAAAGCATCTTCTTAATTTCTTTCCACTTTCCATCATGTTTTCTGCCTGCAGGACAATGACAAAACTGTATGAAGATGCTGATTGGTCACGTAAGGATCTTGGAGAAATAATTATCGAAGCTCGGAAGCAAGCAGCCAAGTGTAAGATGGGGGCTTTTTGCTTGAGAAGTCTGAGGAATTATTACAGAGAACTGAGCCAAAGGACCCAAGCAGGACATAAAACGTCTTTTATTGATCTGTGGGGGCTCATGATTGAATCCATGTTAAATGATGGGGTAAGTCTATACATCTTTCTTCTCATCAAGTTGGTGACTTGATCTTTATTAGCATTATAAGAAATTGAAACCCTAGGAAGAGCTACCTGACCAATAACACTGTACTTGGCATGCAGGCAGAACACCACTTATTTGCATTAATAACTTGGAGATATAGCATATGTCTACACTGGAGCCTGAAGTGTGATTGAATGTAACATAGAAATGCTCAGACTAGCTCTAAAGTAACAAAGCATGCTAATTAACATTGCAGACGTCCAATAAATTTTTGAGGTTCCGAGGTGTTTTTTATAGGCCCATGCATTTGTCTCTACTGCTGCAATGTTTACACAAGCTGCAGCCATACCTTGAATGTACCGCAAATGTGCCCCATATGTAGTTAATGTGCATTGTGATTTAGTGAGGAGAAAGTGTACAGATCCAGAGCTCCTGAGACATCGTAGCTACAGAAACTGTGGTTTTGCAGGTGCCTTTCAGCTACTTTGGATTTGATTTCTCAGGACCTCCCTTCCCTAATTTTGTTGCAATGATACAAGCAAAACTTTCCATGTAAACTAACAGCCCTTTTATTTTAAAATTCTGTAAACATGGTTTATATTTTGTCTAGGCAAAACAAATAAAGTTAAATACTCTGATTTCCTATCATATTTCTCATTTTATTTCTGACCTCAGTGCTACATAGCAAAATTCGCTAGAATTTAATTTGGCTGAAATGCACTTAAAATCTCAATTTCATGTATAAGATTTTAGTTTTGGGTTTTTCCTCTGTGGACATAAACTTCCAATATGGTTTTAAAAAAAAAAATCTTGAGTAAAAGGGTCATTAACATACTACCTTGAAGAACTTGTATGTTCAACAGATGAAGCATGTGATAAGAGCTAAATGACCTAGATCTACCTTGTTTTTTCACTTACATCTAACAATGCAAAGTTGGAATAGCATGTGAAGCAAGTCATTACTGTTGTACAATGAATGCAGAACACGGCTGGTTGTAACAATTATACTTGTTCCCACTATTTTCTTAACTTCTGTTATTCAAGAACGACAGTAAATTTAGGAGAAATTCAGGAAAATGATATATTGTATTCAGGCTTTATAAGCTGATGTCTTTAAGGAACTGATTATTTTTACTTTTTTCCAAATCCAGAAATGCCACCATAGACTTTCTGATCAACGCCGGGCAGTGAATCAGGGTCAGAACCCCTTGCCCATCTACCTTGCCCTCAACGTCAAGGACAAAGTTGCCACCAAAGATTTTAGAGGTAATGTTTCATTTCTGGAAAAGAGCTATGAGATGTGTTTTTACCTGGGTGGATACAGCATTGGGGATACTGTAAATACTGATGAATTGGCTTAAATTCTCACTCCAAACTAGGAGAAATCCTGTTCAGAGATGTAAAGAGTAACTGGGCAGTCACAGGATAGGCAGCAATGATTCAGATTTTGTAGGATCTCTTGGCATGGGAGTGTGCATGTTCAGACATTAACTTCAGGCTAGTAACACAACATAGATCTGTGACACTGTCTCAGAAATGCTATGAACTCTTAAATAAAGTGATTCACTGGAGCTTTAAGTTTGCTTAGTGTATGGTTTTCATGGTTAGCTAAAGGCAATAAAAGCAACAGTAGTCAATCTGTGTTCTAGTCCACCTTCCATGAGAAAACTTCCTACTTGCTAGATAAAAAGAAAGAGGAATTTAAGTTTTCCCTTGGCCCTGGCGTTATTTCACAAACTTTCAGAATGTGATAGCTGATTCAGTGGTGGCTGTCAGCAGGGTTCGCTCAGGGCATGTGCTAAGCCATCTTGCCTGTGAGGGTTGACGCCTGAAAGGTTTATTCCATGTCTGGCGGCTTGTCCATTTTTAGTAGGGGAGCTAACATTTGTTGGTGTGTGTGTTGGCAGAGTGGGTGGAGTTCACACCATACGAGGTGGGCTTCCTAAAGTACGGCGCCTTCATTCGTGCCGAAGATTTTGGCAGCGAGTTCTTCATGGGTCGTCTGATGAAGAAGCTCCCCGAGTCCCGGATCTGCTTCATGCAAGGTGACTCACCTGCCTGGGGGAGTGATTCTGGAAATTAGTCCCCAGAAACCTGTTGTTCTGCATGTGGCAGTAGAGGTACTGGGCCAGTCAGCTGAAACTCAGCATGAGACTCGCTCAACTGCCCTTGCTAGAGAGGTGGTTTTATCATTTGGACTAAGATAAGATGAAACTAAAACAACAGATAAGTTGGTATATACCTTCTTGAGTGCTTCTGAAGCATCACCTTTTCCCATAGCTTGAAGAAGATTTTGAAAATTGGAAATCTATGAGACTGGAAGCTGAAGGAAATGTTGAGAAGAAATAAACAGTGCTAGAAAGAGGGGAATCAGAGAAAGAGCTGACTGAAGATATTTCTTTATCAAAGAAAAAAGGAAATGAAAATAGTAAAAAGATAATGTAAAATTCCTAAAAAAAAAAGACATTCCAGGTAAAACATGGCAGAAGGGAAAATACTTTGAAATTTCTTCTGAAATAAGTTTGCCTTCCAAGTCAGCTCTACCACTGAAATAGATGTCTGGAGTTATGCAAAAATTGGATAGAAATTTTAAAAAAATTAGAGAAGAGCTCTAGCAGAAGGCAGTTTTTAAAAGAACTCCCTTGTGTTTAGCTCAGCCCTACTTATTATACCTCTCCCACTTCCTAGGAATGTGGAGTAGTATCTTCTCCAAAAACCTCTTGGATGCCTGGCATGCAGCTGACAATTCAGAGGACTTCTGGCACAGGTGGACCCAAGACAAAGTGGCTGAAATAGGTAAATCTCAAGTACCCTTTAACTTTAGGCCTCTCTCCTCCAGGCTGCCCTGACAGGGTAACTGTGCTCATTTTTTGAGTTTTTCTGTCATCCTGGAGCTCTCAGCCTTGGGGTACGGGAGGAACAGGGATAACCAAATGATTTGATTGAATAGCCAGTGCTTTGCTTAAATAGAGAGATTGTAATTAGAAGGAAAGGCAGAACCAGACAGACCTCGATGGAAAGGAGGTAGGGATGGATACATAAGGTGGTCCCTGAAGTGTTGTGTTTAAAAGGCTTGGAAAGAAGAACTTCTGGCAAGCCTCATGTCAACTATTTCTTAGCCAGGGAGAAGCTTGAGTGTTTCCTTTCCAATATCAATTCACCTTGCACAGTGCATCCCTCCCTCAAATTCTGATTGAGCTGAAAGATTTAGTAGCGATCAAAGGACATCAACACAGTGGAGATGTCAATGTAGCGGAGCTCTATTACACCAGCTAGGAGAGGCAGCTCCACACTGAAAGGTCTTTCAGTATTCCATGAAAATACTCATGAGCATCTTCATGCTCAAATTCAAACAAAGCCAGTGATTTCATAGCGAACAGACATGGGTCACATTTCTGTGGACTATGTTTTTGAAAAAAACAAACAAACAACCAAACAAAAACCAACCCAAACCAACTCCAAACTCTTGTGTTTAAGTTTATATGAATAATTTGCAAGTTTCTGTTAAATTCAGCTGGTGACACCTGAACCAAATTGAACTGCTTTTTTTTAGAGTAAAAATATTCAGTTTAAAAATAAAATGATCAAATTTTTCTGTTCTTTACAAAATAAGCTTTGAATTTCATATTTAACCTACATAGAATCTAAAAGCAGTAATCCCCTTATTTGTTTTTGCTTGGAAAAGTGAATGAATGTCTACCAAAATCATATTTTTATGTGAAAAATCAGGGTTTAGAAAGCAAAAATAGGTTTGTATTTTTGTCATGAAATTAGTTGGAACTCGCAGCAGAACCTAGGGGAAAAATAATGCAATGCTGAGAGCTTTGATCACGTGATTACTATTGGTACAGAAGAGTCATTGACCGTTTCTCCAGTTTGTGCATAGCCTACTCTCAATGGTGGTTGTAGTTCAACTGCATGTAATTTATGCCATCTATCTCTAGAGGAACAACCAGACTTGCCCGAGAAGCCATACGAGATTGCTACATGCATGTTCACTCCTACAAGCGGTCTCTCCACGGCTCTCCGGGATATCCTGACAGATCGCCCTGCTGTCTCCAAGTACCACAACTTCCTGAGGGGCTTCCAGATGCACAATGAGTACATCCAGCAGGAGCATTTCACAAAATGGAAAGGTGTGGAGAGCACTCCTGCCTATGCACCTCAACAGGCACTGGGGCAGGCATGGGGGCTGAGATCTTGCGAGGGGTGTTTGTACATCCTGAGGAGACCTGAGTAGGTTTTGTGGTTCGTTGTTAGTGCTTGCTGAGAGGAGAGAGAATAAAGTAGCTCTATATCTTTCACCTCCAGTAACACAGCTATTTGATTTTTGGGTCATTAAGGACTGAAAGTCCTCACTGGGATGAAAATAGCTGGGATGGGGCTCTGCACACATGGAACAACTGCCTAGGCTTTGATGCAGTTCATGGGTTTGGAAACACCAACAAAAACATGAGTGGAGAGGTTGAAGGGAGCTTTAGGATTGCTGCACGCTATCCTAAAGCTAAGGGAAAATCCTGGACAGGAGGGAAGCTTGCCTTCCTTTTGTTTTCTAACTTGACAGACATCATTCTGCAGTTTACTAATAGCTCTAAACCTTTTACTCTTTAGACACTTTGCTAGACACCTCCCCTAATGACCTGAGAGGCAACTCGGAGCACCTGGAGCTGGTGGATGCAGCTTTCTTCTTTGAAACCAGCTGCCCACCCCTTATGAGACCAGAGCGGAAAGTGGACGTCATCATACACTTGAATTACACCGGTGGATCACAAACCTCGGTGAGAAGTCTCAACACTGCCTTGTTTAGTAATGGCTTTTCCTTTGCTTTTCACAACTTTCAGACAAGTGTCTGTAAAACATGGGATTTAGTAACATGGTGCTTCAAAACTTAGAAGAATGGAAATTTCCAGAGGGGAAAGTTTCTCCATTTTTCTCAAACTACTTTTGAAATAGCCCTAAGTGTTTCACTAATGAAATACAGAGAGGCACAGTGAAGTTATGATGGTTGACCTTCAACTTCTGTTACAATTATACGTAAGATTTAATAATCTTTGTTTTTATCTCTTTTAATAGATCAATTTTTCCCCTTAAATAGTAGGCTTGAAGCAAGATACCAGATGCATTCACTACATTTGCAGAAATCTGATATTTTAAAATAGTTATATAGATTTTGAAAGTAGTATTCACCATATAAAAAGATGGGTTTAGACTTCCAAATGCAGACTTGTAAACTTAAACCTGTCCCTGAAGGTCACCATAGAAAACAAAAAGTTGACTGGTTAAGATCCTGTCATTTTTTCAAGTGGAAGATATTTTAATGCTCTTATACTGTGATGCCATATGAAAAATATGTGTCTCCATACTGCAGCTGAAAAAGAACAGATGTAATAACTTGCACTACAT
This sequence comes from Eurystomus gularis, assembly GCA_013400335.1. NCBI lineage: Eukaryota > Metazoa > Chordata > Aves > Coraciiformes > Coraciidae > Eurystomus > Eurystomus gularis. Next base: position 145,018 of record VZZY01015102.1, on the reverse strand, counting down.
CTCTTTCTTGTATGCTGAAATCTTTTGGAAACATATAATTCAAACAAACAGAGGCGGTACTTCAGTGTTTGTTAGATGATTTAAAGTTGGTCATCACAGAGGAGCTTTTAGCACTATATTTTGCCATATGTTAGCTTGAAATGTCATATTATTTCTAAAATTCAAAGTTACAGAAATAGGTAAATTGGTCTCAAAATACTGCTAAAATCTACTGAGGTCAACCCACAAGTTATACTGCTATATAAACAGATAATGTGACTGCATCTTACCATCTTAGACCACAAATTTAGTTTTGTTTAGATCTACAATTTTCTGACTTAGTTCTCCTTTAATCAGTGATGCTCTATTAATATGCTTTGAATTAATCTATTCTGTCCCTAAATGGTATTCCCATTTTAGAGATGTGCCTTGGTACATATTTAAACCGCCTTTACCATCTTGATATCAGGTGTTTTCCTGTGAGACTGCTCCCAGTAGCTCCTCAGGCAAGAGAAAAGCAGTCTCTGGGGCTGCAAGTGCTCACATTATTGACAGCTGCCCAGTACTATCAGTCTATTTTGTGCAGCTCAGCATGAATTACTGAGCTTCGGCAGCAGCCTGATCTTGGGTATCTTTTCCATTCCTTATGCTGTTGCGGTTGTGTCATGACCAGCCCCTGGAGCAGGCTTGCAGATACTTCTCAGAACAGGGAATTCCATTTCCTAGCATTGGGCTGAAGGACGATGAGAAGAACCTGAAGGAGTGCTACATGTTTGATGGTGCAGACACCCCAGGAGCTCCTCTGCTGCTATATTTTCCATTAGTGAATGACACCTTCCAAAGATATGTAGCACCTGGTAAGTTAACAGCAAATTTTATTGACCCAATGAACTTTCTCAACTCCCTGAGTGTTTTTTCCTCATCCTAATGCAAAAATCCTTTGCTTGCTTGTTCCTACTAGCAAATACATTGCAAAAGGGGATGACACAAACTGTTTGCAAAATCAGATGAAATCTTGTACATAATTCCAGTTTGAATCTTTCTGCAGTTCAGTGAAAGAAGAAAAGTGTTCCTCAAGTAGAGGAATGGGAACTAATTTCTTCTTGTGATCTGTGAAAGTTTGCTTTAGTGGATAATGCAAAGCATATTTTTTCAGATTATGTATTTTTATGACAGGCAGATGCAGGGGAAAATTACCTGTACATTATAAAATGGTTCTAGACAGGACCACTGTGCTTTCTATTTGGACTGTTTAATGTGTTGGCTGTATATGCTGGAAGATCAAAGCAGTAATATGAAAACTAATGCAGTCATTGTGTCTTTTAGGGCTAGTATTTGAGATTTAGGCTTTTTTACGATAATTTCAAAGGCTACTAATATTCTGCTTCCTCCCGTACTATATATTTCTTTATTCCTTTTACCTTTAGCATGTATTAAACTCAAGTTGTTGCAGGGTAAGACTTGAGCACCTGACCACCTAAAATGATGTGCCATGAGCTGGCCAGTAGAAGGTGCTGGTTACAATGGAATGATGTTTAGTGACGCTAATTTTATTAGGCCCAGTAGACTTTAGTCAGAAGCAGATTTTTCAGGGATCATAGCATTGCACTTTTCTTCATAGCAATTTCATCTGTGATCTCTATAAATTATTCTTGACATAGGCTATCAGAGTTCTGCAGTTCCCAGAACCTTGCTGGTTTTCCTTTGACAGGCATGGCACGTAGCGCTGCCGAAATGGAACAGGGCAAGGTTGACATCTCCAGTTTCTGCTCTCCATATTCAACGAGGGAGGTCTCACTGAAAGCAGAAGATTTCAACAAGCTCCTGAAGCTTGCTAATTACAACATCATGAACAACGAGAACATGATTCTTCAGGCCTTGCGCATGGCTGTGGCACGCAAGAAACAAGCCCTGAGCCAGCCAGTATCACAAGCACAGTCCTCTGCTTGAACAGCTCTTTCCTCTCCCTTACTAAATAGTTACCACGACAGCACGTATACAATAGCTACTCCACTGTTCTTGGCAGGTGCCAGCTCTTATAAGTAAACTTCTCAGAAAAGAAAACTTGAAGTATTCATTTCAAAGCCATGTCGTCTGGTTTACTAAGCAGTAGTTGCCTTTTGACCCAGAGTTGTGATACCAAACACAGAAGTCTATGTTGTTAACACCATCTCACTGTGATGCTCAAGAGGCAAAGATTCAGCTGTGTGTGATAGGGAAACAGTTTTAGCCCTCTGTCTCTGCAACCTCCTATTTTCTTGGTGGTTAGTCACTAGTATTTTTTAATCTGCAAAATATTCTGGCATTTAATTGGAGACATTAATAGGGAATCCATAAAGCCTTCTTCAGACACACAAGGTGGTGACCATGCAGTATCAATTTAAATAGTTTTACTTGCTTTTAATAACTTGAATTAAATGGTGTTCTAACTTCTAAGAGTTTTGTTTCCCAGGTGCTTTATTGTGATGAACTGTTGTGGAATATATTTTATGAAGGATATTTGATTTTTTCAGACTTGTGTTGGATAATGAATGTATGGATAGATGGCCTTTTAGGTCTATTCTTATCAATTAAATCAAACTTATGAATTTGTTTTGAAGGACCATTGCCACTTCCTTTTGCAATCAACTGTATTCTGTCTCAGATCATGTGCATGTGCTTCAGTTGTCCCCCAGAATGCAATTTTCTTCAGCATCATCTGGAGCTTGTTCAATGTAGTGAATTGAAATATTACTGAAACAGCATGTGAAGGGGATTGCAGGATGTATGGTAATTCCACACACAGAATCACATTGCAGAAATGGAGTAAGATACCAGTATTCTATTCACTGTATCACAGTCATTAACCATAAAATGTAAAATAAGGTTGCTAGATATGCTAGTAAAAATTCAGATTATATGATTGCCACGGTCTAACTAATTATTTGACAAGTACATTGAAGTGCAGTGACTGAAGGGAAAAGCTGATTTATACACACAAAGCACAAAAACGTAAGAGCTCTCATACACTAGTGCAGTTGCCAAAGAACGGAAGAAATGCCCATCTTGGGAACGCACTAAATGATGTGTGAACACATGTGATAAAGGACCTGATGGACAATCTATTATCAAAAAGCAGCACTTCTCTTCAAGCTCTACAGAAGAACAGTTCATAATGCAGGAAACAATTATGTGCCATTCCAAGAAGCAGGGGTCTTGTTCACCAAAGCATTGGATGTTCATCAACCATCATTGCAAACCTGATTGTGGATAAACAGCAGAATAAATATCTTGCGTTTCTTCCTCTTCAGCTAAGAAGACAATTCATAAGTAAATCCTCTGCCCATTTGGACAGTTTTTTAGATGTTATTAAAAAATATTAACTGTTTGGATTTAAACAAAAAAATAAAAGCCCCAGTGTTCTGAGGAGATGGGAGTTCTACTCAAATACACTAAAGGCCAAGAAAGAGCTGGCAGAGAGACACAGGTAGCTTCTATTTCTAGTGTGAATTCTTCCTCAGAGGTGAGTTACTGGAGAAACACAGGTGGTCTTTTCTTGAACTGAAGCTGTTTAAGAAGTTGGTTCTTGCTGTCTTTTTGGTCACAGTCCCGCAGAAGCAATGTAAAAGAAGGGCAGGTGCTGGCAACTGAGAGTTTGTCAAAGGCCAGCCAGGATGAGACTTAAAGGAGTTCCTCACCTTCTTATGTAGCCTGGCCTAAAACTAACAGGCAAGAGATATAGAAGAGTCTTTTGTCTCCACAAATTTCTCAGCAAAGTACATAGAAAATTTCAACCTTATCTTCTAAAATCCTGTTCACTGTTTTATCTGAGAAGCCACTAATGTACTCAAAATAAGGCACCTAAACTGTCAAAATGGGCATTGTGACTGAATCCTTAATGCCTGCTAGGGAGGCTGTCATCATATTTGTCGGAGTGCCCCTGTTATTGCAAAGATCTGGGTATTGCATCAGCATTGCAAAGTCTGTGAGCTCCCTGAGGTGCTCTGGCTCAGTTTCACTTCTCAGCTGTTGGCCGTGTTGGGGATTTGTCAGGATTATTGGGGTTTGCGTGGAGGCATTGGTAGCAGGAGGGCTACAAGGGTGGTTTCTGTGAGAAGCTGCTAGAAGCTTCCCCCCTGTTCTATAGAGCCAATGCCAGCTGGTTCCAAGACAAGCCCACCAGCAGCCAAGACCGAGCCCATCAGCGATGGTGGTAGCATCTCTGAGATAACATATTTAAGAAGGGGGAAAAATTACCTGGGCAATTTCAGCCAGAGGGAGGAGTGAGAATATGTGAGAGAAACAACCCTGCAGACACCAGGATCGGTGAAGGAGAGGAAGGAGGTGCTTCATGCGCTAGAGCAAAGATTCCCCTGTAGCCTGTGCCGAAGCAAATGGTGAGGAAGGTTGTCCCTCTGCATCCCATGGAGGTTAATGGGGGAACAGATATCCACCTGCAGCCCATGGAGGACTCTGTGCCAGAGTAGGTGGATGCCCAAAGGAGGCTGTGACCCTGTGGGAAGCCTGTGCTGAAGAGGGATTCTATCAGGACCTGTGGGTCTGTGGAGAGTGGAGCCTATGCTGTAACAGCTTTGCTGGTAGGACTTGGACTCCAGGGTGGACCCACAGTGGAGTAGTCTATTACTGAAGGATGCACTCTATGAAGGCACCCATGCTGGAGCAGTTTGTGAAGAACTGCTGCCCATGGGGAGGACTCAAGTTGGAGAAGTTTGTGGAGAGCTGTCTCCTGTGGGAGGGATCCCATGCTGGAAAAGGTGAAGAGTGTGAGGAGTCCACCCCCCTTCCCTGAGGAGGAAGGAATGGCAGAGATAATGTGTGATGAACTGACCTATGAACCCCCTATTCCTCGTCCCCCTGCACCACTGAGTGGGACAAGGTAGAGAAAATCAGGAGTGATATTAAGCCAAAGAAGTAGTGAGGGGTGCTGTGTTCTCTGAGGGGTAGGGGTGGTGGGGTGTGGTGTTCTAAGATTTCTCATTACCCTACTCTGATTTGATTGGTCAAGTTGAGTCTGTTTTGCACATGATGGTAATTAATGAATGATATCTCCCTGTCCTTCTCTTTCCCCATGAGCCTTTTTGTTATATTTTTTCTCCTCTGTCTAGCTGAGGAGGGGGAGTGATAGAGCAGCTTTGGTGGGCACCTGGTGTTCAGCCGAGGTCAAACCACCACAGTTCCTCACTGTTGTTTAGTTAGAGTTGCTTTGTTCTATTGAGGTTTGGGGGTGGGGGAGAATGTTTGTTTTGGCTTTGTTGTGTTTTTTTTTTTAACCTGTGGGCAGACATCGTCTTCCTTGGTCTTGGTGCTACCATAGCCCTTCATCTCCAAGTCAAACTTTTGCAGAAGAATGGCTCGGGAAACATCCATTCAGCTGCTGCAGAAGCTAATTAAATAGTCCAGGTTTAGGCACTTTCAGATAATTTTTCTCAGTTTTGGGATAAATAGCCAAGGCTGCTTGTCTGTTGAGGGTCTTTTTTGCTGAACAGACTGATAATGGGAAATTTATCTTGTGTCATTTCACATCTCTTTAATTGGAAGGGTATTGATGGTAGATTCCCAATCTTAAAATGGTTGATGACTAGAGTACTTTTCATACAGTGAAAAATTGTAAGGCCAAGTTGACTCTATTGTGTATTTTCCTGATGTGTGTCTGTAGAAGGGGAAGAAGAGTTGTGGTTACTAGACGTTGTATACTATCACCTCCTGCACTTCTCAAGTGATCATTTGATACCAGATACCTGTGTATCTGCTGCTGCACAGTTTTCTGCCAGAATATGGAAAATGTTTGTGTCATTTTCTATATCATAATTTGATGTCGCCACATTGTGTTTAAAACATCTAGATGTTAGCATTTATGATGAATCAATGTATGTTCTGGTTTGGAGGAGAATTTCTTCTTTTTCTTTTGGTTTATTCAGAAGTTTTTTGTTTGTGGAAGGGTTCTGAAAACAGGAAAATGTATATCTGTCTGAGAAGTATTTGAATGAAATTGGGTAAACATTTATCAGCAACCCAACCCCCTCTACCTCCATGAAAAGGAAAATAAAGAATATTTTGTTGAAATAGAAGGGCTTCTAAAGTTGTTTTATCCACAGTACTTTTGGTTGTTGAGTGGAGTGCTGTAGAGCTTTGTTTTCCTCCAGCCTACAGGTAGCTGCTATCATCTACCCTCATCTGTGCATTGCTTAGGCTTCCAGGTCATAGGTATCCACGCATAAGTGCTGTGTGTTATCACTCCCATACCTTGAATTGCTAATAACTCTTGGCAGCTTGGTGTGTACAGTCTTTGCCCAACACACACCTCTGGTATTTAGCTCTCAAACTCAGCAAATCCCTTTCCCTTCTCTCTCGATACTTTCTCTTTCATGCAATGAGGAAGGTGGAGCATGGATAAGCCACTTACTCCTCAGCAGGTGCCTCCTTAAAGTTTGCAGAGATACTTTGTGAGTCACTACCAGCTGTTACCTCTAACTGTGAAGTGACATCCATATCTGACTTGTATGCAGCTGGAAGCACAATGGGATCCTACTGGAGTGCTCATGAGGTAAGAGCAGGAAAATTCAGACCTTAATTCTTTAGAAGCTGAAGTTGACCTGCAGTGAGTTTGTGATTGGGATTCTGATCCCTAGAAGAGAACTTGGGAGCTGTCAGTTTAAATTCATGTATGTATTTACTTATGTCTGTCAGGATGATCAACAGCTTTGCTGATATTGGCTGCTTTTGGTAGTGAAGGGAAGTTCAGCCGCAGCGGGTTTATCCATGTGGAGTCTGGGAAGCAGTCTGAGGTGCCTCACAGAAGCTTGCTGTGGATTTGGGCTGAATCTGTGGTTTGTTGCAAGCACTGGGTAAGATGGGCTCTGCTGGAGCATGGCATCTGCCAGCTATGGGTATAGACACCTGCTGTGCCCAGGTAGCTGTGCTAGCAGCCACCTGGTAGGAGTGTACACAGAAAGGTCACTGACTAAAACCAGTGATTAATCATGGACTCAGAGATGGTCCTAGTTTGATATTTGTGCATGACTGACACTTCCAAGAAAATCTTAATCTGCCTTTATCCATAATCTCTGAGAACACTTTTTTAAATTATTACTTTTTAATGGAATGTAACCAGGAGGGAAAGCTCTAAAACTGCCTGTTAGGCTTCAGGGAGTCAACATACTCTTGTCCTCTTCTCAGCTCTGCAGTTTGACTATGAGCAAGTTATTTAATCATTCTGTGCCCCACTTTCCTTCTTGTGAAATGGAGACTATCGAGCTTCTCTCCATAACATGGATGTGTGCTAGTGTAAGTGTGCATTGGTGGTTGGAGACTTCAAATGTGGCATCTCCACAAGCTTAAGAAATAAAAAGTGTTACAGTCTAACCAAACCGGTTAAAGAAACACCAAAGATCTATAGGTTCATCCTTTCGAAAGAAGGGGAAGGTAATGAACACAGTCTGGCAATGGTCTTTGTGTGGAAAGTACCTGTCCTCTCTGCACTTCCCTGTGCCCTTAACCACTGAAAACAGCCTCATAAGGAAGAGTAAAAGTGGAAACTTCTTGGTGATGGGAGGGCAGGAGAATCGTTCCATCCAGAACCTCAATCCAGACAGAAGACACTAAAACATGCCCTTCTGTTCTGGAGTGAGACATAAAATATGGACCAAGGTCGGCTTATCATAACTCAAGAGTGATAGGGGAGTTTGCACCCAGCTTCTCAGCTGTGTCAATTCCTAACTGGAAAAAGAAGATGAGTGACATAATCCCCCTAAAGGGATTTAATGAAGTTGTTTTACTAGCAGAGAGTGAGAGAGGAATTAGGTAACAGCTTCCAGTGAAGCAATAGCTAAAAGTTTCAGGTACTAAAATCTGCAAGAATTTAATTATTTGTTTGGGTTGTGTCTAGTTATTTGGCTTTCCTTTTGTGTTTGACATTTCAGCTAAAGATCCTTCCTGCAAATAACCAGCATCTCGTTTGAGTGGGGAAGTTTTATTAACACCTCTTCCTAAGGTGTTTACTTTCATTTATGTTCTGTTGCATTTATGCTGGTGATGCCTCACGCACTGAACACTTTGCTTGTTCATACACTGAACATGATGGTTATGAGCATAGCTAAGACATTGAATCTACAGCATTGTGATTGTATATTTTACCTTGGGTTGTTTCCGGTTTTTAGCAGTTCTTTGTATCCCCTCATTCTCCTCGTCCTGACCACAACAGCTGAACACCTTAGAACCTTTCATGTATTTGCTCTTCACTATTTCGGGGAAAAGTCCCTGACAAAGACTTTAAATGGAAAGTTGGAATTTTTGTTAAACAAAATTATCTGAAGAAAACAGCTGCTTTCTGTATGAAGTTCCAACTGCTCAAGAGAATAAAACTTACATTATCTTTGTCTACAGATGTTTAATGGAGGTGCTTCTCACGCATGCTCATTCTTTGTTAGCTTATTTTTCCTGCTTAATTGTTGATAGGGATTTCTTTTAAATGAAAATGTCCTGTCATGTAATGCAAGCATTAATTTAATTTAAAACCATTTTACTATGTTATCCATTTTGTTATTTCTTCCATCAATGACATATATATACAGAGGGATATTTCCTCTTTCTCTGCCTCTTTTTTTTTAACTCTACATAGACAGGGTTTTAGCTTCCAAAGCAACACAAGTGGTTCATCATCCAGTTTTGCTGCATGACTCAGAAAATTGTAACATGCGTTTATGGGAGGGCATGTCTTACGATGCATAAACAATTTAATATTAATGCAGGTAATAACGTTGTCACTTTTCTGCAGAGTGAAGAATGCCCATGCTGGTCACTCTCTGTCAAAATCATAAGAATGAGAAATCTGAGAAAGGCGGATCTGTGTGAGTATCACAGTTTTTCCTTGTCGTTCCCAGTAGTTCAGCTCTGAAAGCAAGCACAAATATAAGCAAGCACTGTAACTTGTGTCTGTGTATGGAGTGTCACTGTGGTTTCAAAGATTGATGCCTATTTGAATTTGGACTGTTCTTAGAATAGTTTTGCATAAATAATGTCTTTCAGTTTACATAATATCTTTCTTAGTGTTACTATTAGTGGAAATATCAAAGATCTACTGTGGTATACTGTAAAGTATCTTAACTGCTAACAAGCTTCAGAGCCAGTTTTGCTGAACAAATTCAGCTGTTAATTCTCAGTTGCTGTTTTTGATGCACTGATGTGCAGGCTGCACCTCTGCTTCATGACAAAAATGCCAGCACTGATGTCGAGTGGCTGCCAGAGCCCATGGGAGCTTTGATGTCATCTTCTGTAACTGTTTTTTGCAGGCAACAGAAATACATACAGATGCCTCTGAATTTCTATTGTCTTAAAAAAAAAAAAAAAAAAAGAAAAGAGTGTTATAACTTATTTCTGTCAAAAGTTTATTGAAATGTATTCAAAATAGCGGACATTCAAGGCAAACCCAATACCACTGAAATGTTTCTGGGGGCTTGGTGGAATGGGTGGAGGTGGAAGTGAAGAGAGAAAAATCTCAGCAGTTACTCAGGTAGGGGAAAGCGAGCAGAAGGCCAGTTTGAGTTGGCCTTTCTCTCTGCCTCAGAGTATTTGGCAAGAGTATTTGGCTCCATGGTGATTACTATTCAATTCTTGCTTTTCTGCTGTTGAGCCTAGCACAGGAATTTTGCCTTTTTTTTTTGAAAACAGCACATCTTCAGAGAAGAAAGTTTGGTTCCCTCTTCGTATTTTTAATCTCAACTGAACTGTTTTCTGTCTTAAATGATACCAGCCCAGCCCAAGAGAATACCTAGGTTGTCCTGACAGCCAATAGAATCAAGGCAGCCGCCTATAGAGCTGATAGCCAACTATCATGTCTTTGGCCTCAAAATCAGGGATGTTTATTTCTTTCTCAGCATTTTATAATGATTGGAATAACAGCCTTTACATTCTTGAGGACCAAAGAACTTGCAGAAATCCATAGCTAGTTATCTTAGCTCTGTATCTTTTATCAGTCATTATGCTGTATCTTTGTTTTGAGCAGATGTTTGACCGACTGATTGCAAGTATTGAAGCTACATCATTGGAGATTTGCTTCCAAAGCCAGATGTGGAGGAAGGTCTTTCCTGAAAAGAGTCATAAGAAGCAGTGCTAGGTGCCAAGGTCTCAGAGGACCAGCCTCATCCATTCCCCATCTCAGCTGCCTTTCTTTATCATGCAATAGACCACCACATTTTATTTTCCCTCTGAGAATCAGGAGCAAGTTCCCTGTGGCACAGCAGAGAGCTAGTGAGAATTTAATCTGCACTGTACCTGTATGCTCCCTCAGAGCATTTAATTTTATTAGTGGAACCATGCCACGTGGTGTGATACACATCACAAGAAATGAGATTATGTTAAGAAGCATTAAATTGAATTAGAAAACCAGTGTGAGAGTGTAGTAGGAGCACTGTTGTGCAGTGAGGTTTTAACACCTAACTAATGAGAGAAGTCCTCAGAGGAAGTTACCCAAAGGCATCTGTTAAAAAACTGTCATGGAAGTGAGAGGTATTGGCATGTACAGCAAAGTTCACTTTGTGGTTTAATACCAAGTTCAGAGTGGTTTAAGCTGAAGTGCATTTATGGGCAGTGAGACAAGTGGAGACTTTGAAAGCATATTGGGGAATCCTAATCGATGCATTTCATTGCAGGTGAATAGAGTCACTTGAATGTAGCAACAATGAATTAAGAATAAAGTAAAGATAACTAGGTAGGCCTATGTATCTGTATTACTGTAGATATTTGCATTTCCAGGATTAATCTTTACTCAAAAGTGGCTTGTTTTTAAAAATATTTTTGTGGGAATGTATTTGTCATGTAATGAATGTATTTATTCAAATATGTGAAATACATTTGGCTCAAAATATATTTTAGGCAAGGATTATATTTCCCACTCATGTTAAAGTGTTTGAATCACTATTTCTGTACAATTTAAGGTTAAGAGAGACAGAGATGAGAACAGAGAGTTGAAAGTTGGCACAGAAATAATTCAAAATGCAGAGACCCATTGGTGCTTTGATGGAGTCAGAGTTTGATTAGACCAAGCTGTGGTTTTGGAAGACAGCCTGCAGGTGATGAGTATACTTTGCTTTTCTTCAGCGTGGCACCGAGCAGCTGAAGTGTTCTCCTTGTGCAGAGGGACTGCTACCCATAACTCACAGTGCCTATGCCTCCTTAGATCTTGCACGTCATATAATATTGGACTTGTTTTTTTATTATAGGATAGCTGTGGCAATCATATATAATCATGTTCTCCTGACCTTTTCCCTTTGTGTCAGACAAAGGGTTGTATTTGTACGTGGTGTGAGCACAATAACAAGAATTAGGCTACTTAAGTGTGTTGAAATCTGATAGAAATAAGGCTTATTCATGAATCAGAAGGATCTTCTCCTACATTATGTAGGTTATCGGGCACCTATAATCTGAGTAGTACTTCCCCTGGTAAGGCCACATCCAGAGTATTGTGTCCAGTTCTGGGCTCCCCAGTTCAAGGGTGACAGAGAACTACTGGAGAGAGTCCAACAGAGGCTATGACGATGATTAAGGGGCTGGAAAGGCTGAGAAACCTGGGGCTGTTTAGCCTGGAGAAGAGAAGGCTGGGAGGGGATCTGATCCATGTTTACAAATACCTGAAGGGTGGGTGTCAGGAAGATGGAGCAATCAGTCTCTTTTCAGTGGTGCCCAGTGGTAGGATGAAGGGAAATGGGCACAAACTGGAACACAGCAAGTTCCACCTCAACATGAGGAGAAACTTCTTTACTGTGAGGGTGCCGGAGCCCTGGAATAGGCTACCTGTCTGGACGTGTTCCTGTGTGACCTGCCCTAGATGAACCTGCTTTGGCAGGGGAGTTGGACTAGATGATCTCTAGAGGTCCCTTCTAACCCCTACCAGTCTGTGATTCTGTGATACATATCATTCCCAAGCTGTTGTCATTTCTGTTGGGCATGTTTGAGACTGGCTAAATTTTCCTGGTCAAAAGTTTTAAGAATAATGATACCAGACCAGTCCAAAGTTTCATCTGGATCCAATGTTCTCAGAATTGGCCTATAATAAATGTTCTGGAGCAGGACAAACAGCAAAGCATGCTTTTTGCCAGCCCACTCTACCAAGAGGTCTGTGGCTGATTGGGTCTGTGGCTGATTAGACCTGTGGCTCAGAGATCTGGCTCCTGAGTTAAGAAGTGTTTGCATTTAAGTGTCATACCCAAAATGCTTAGTCCTTGGAGGCCACTAAGGGATTTTACTTTGATATCTTTCAACTCAGTTTTCACTGGACAGGAATCCAGGTGCTCTTTCTCAGTGTGGTAGGAAAATACCAGGCCCAGTTTCTGGATGTTTTTCTTTGGGGAGGTCTGTGTTCTTATATTGTTAATTAAATGGTTATGGACATTTCTTTTTTTCTTCTTTGCTTTGCACAGGTGGAAGAAATGCCTACTTGAGAAAGGCTGGTCCTTTTTGGGCTTGCCTGAAAAGGCCCTTTCTGCATATTAGTTAGGGTTAGCTCTTACACAAAGACAACTGCCCCTTTGTATTTATTCCAAAAAAGGCAGAAAACTTATCGTTAACAGCTGCATTATGCAGCTGTCTCTTGCTTTAAAACTGCAAAAGCTTTGTGGCTGTCACAAAACATCATAAATGCTCCACCATTTCTGCAAAATGTGGATTCACTGCCTGAATGGTGCTATTTCTCTGCAACTGTATAGGGTCGTGTGTGGAGATGTTGGAGAGAAGTGTTTAATTCCAATGGTCTGAACACTGATCATCCAACAGGGCTAGCTTGAGGCACTAGCAAAGTAGGGAGTCATTGGCAGCATCATGAGTGGGAGTCACAAGCTGAGGTGCAAGGGCTTTCCACGTTCCCGCATCCCCATTATTATAGTTTCACAGTGACATAAGAACAGCAGTGCTAGATCAGACCAAAGATTCCTTCTGCCCCATGTTTGAGAGTGGCCAAAGGCAGGTGCCTGAGAAGGAATATGAGAGCACAGTGAAAGTATATAGTGTGCTCTGCACAGTGTGCTCTCCTAGACTTTGCTCGCTTCAGAGGTGGTAACTTCCCAGGCCAAATACAGTTTTCCTACTAATGCAGGATACCTTCAGTCTATTCTTGAACCTACATAAATTCTATGCTTCAATAACAGTCTTTGTCCAACCTCTGGTTTCCCTGTCACAAAAACCTTTGTTACAATCTCAATACTTCATCCTTGCAGTGGCAAAAATCAGCTTTGCCTTCACTACTGAAAGGCCTTGAATTTGCCCTGCAATCTAGTGACTTGCTACGATCTTCCCTTACTTTCCCTGTACCTGGCATAGTAGAGATGATTGACTTTCAGAAGACTTCCCATGTGTGAGAAGGGATTGGTTGTTTGAAAACTCTTATTTTCCATGGGCTGGTCTACCTGCCAAGATCACTGGAAGAGGGCATAGCTCTCATCTTCAAGTTCCCAAACCTATTTCTTCATAGAAGCCTTTGAAAGCCCCTTGAAGCCACTTTATGTGAGGCTCTGCCTTTCCACCATTTAACCATGGGAGAGTTTCTTCCTGGAGAGACTTCTCTACTGGCCTGGAACCACTGCATTTCAACCCTATGTGCTGATTACAAGAACTAGACCACATACTGTGTAAATTCCTCAGAGCAGATTTTGTTTTCAGCATGGCTGTGCAGACCTGCTTCGCCGTGCACGGTCCCGTTGGAGCACATCTGGCACTTGCTGTTCCCAGAGGCTTCCACTGAAGTCACAGCAGGGCAGGGGTTGCCTCGCACAGCTGGCAAAGCTGGTTTAGCAGGGCCCTTTTCTCAGTGGCAGAGGTCACTGCTCTTCCAAGAGGGAAAATAACCATCTTCTGCATTGTAAATTGACACCTATGGGAGAGACACCTATTTGTTTCATGGGCTACAAGTGAAATATAAAGTAATAGCTTCTTCGTACATGTATTTCACAGAAATACTCCCCTCAGGATTCAAAAAAATATCTTTAAAAATGTTGACTTGCCTTATTTTGTATTTAGCAAAGTCCAAGGCTCCTGAAAGCTTTTCCTGGAATGGCCTTTGGCTACATATTTTTTTTCTTTAATATGACAAGTTAATCTCAATCATCATTTTTATTAGATAAAACCTTAGGCTTATCTTTAAACTATAGTATAAAATCTGGTCCTTGTTGCTATGTAATTTCATAGCAAACTCTCAATACTACACTGCCCATTGATTTTAAAAGTTGGAAGGCAGTATTACTGATGTTTTTTCTTTTATCACCTAAATCCTGTGTAACACCATCGTAACAAAATCCCTTTAATTGCTGTGTTCCCCAAGAGAAACTATTGTGTATGAAAGGAATGATTGAAAACAAGCACACAACTTGCTGTGTGTACTTGGAGGACTATTAGTTCAGCTTTCTGGGCAGACGTTCTTGAAGACAAAGCTTGCGATTCTACTTTGTCAATGGTGGTTATGACATACCCAGACATTCGCTTTCCGTCGTGAACAAAGCTGCTTCCGTCAGTGTGCAGATCCCAGTCAGGGTTCTCTAATGAGGTGTCCTTGAGGTCCAGTCGACTGGAATATACTTCTCTGATGGTTTGTCAACAAACCTGGAGGAGCTCTGGTGCTCCTTCTATTTTTTCAGTTGAGAGAAACACAGCAAGGTTAACAACTGAGGTAGTTTTAAGGTGAATGTCATCCTGTTCCAGTAACACCACGTGGTACTTTAACATGCAGCTGGGATCCAACCAACGCCTCCCTTTTAGTTCTAGCACAGTGATCACCATGTGTAGAACATAAACAGCAGTCTTTTGCCCCAGGGTGAACTTGTGGATGTCTTGGATCAGCAGTACAGTTGCTGTTACTGCTTTAAGATATTCACTCCAACCCTGGCTTACATCGTCCAGCTCTTTAGAGAAATAAGCAACAGCTTGTCACTGTGGTCTAAGAACTGTGCCAGAACATCCAGAACACCTTTATCTCTGAGTGCAGCAGCGGTGAGAGGAGGTGGCAGCAGCCTTCATGCAAAGAGGGCAGGCAGGTAGCATGGGCAGCACCAGCAGGCAGCTGCCTGAGCTGGCCAGTGCTAACGGCACATTTGCATTTGGGTGAAATCACTTCTCTATCAAAATGACTGTGGTCACTGACTTTTGCTGTGGTTGGGAGAAACCCTGGGTCATGGTCCTTTGAAAAAGAGCATCGGTGTCCTTTCAGGACATCTCATCTAAGTTCACTGGCTTCTCAGACAGGCTGCCTTTGTGTTAACGGAGAGAAATCTGAAAACCGGCCAGAACAAATGCTTGGCAATAGCAGTCTGCACAAGGACAGAGAAGTAGTTAAGTGGATAGCTGCCAAGCTGCAACAAGGCCTGTAAACAAGGATTTCCTAACCGGTTAAGAAACTGAAATGAACAGGTATAAAAGCAACTTTTAATCGCCAGAAGCTCCTCCCTGTGATGTCATATCCTGAAGTAGGGCTTTTCTTACTGTAATTGTAAGCTGATTAGATCAAGATTGAGACCTAATTGCATAACTGCTAAGGTACCTTTCAAAACGGAGCCCCCGTCCTGACTGATGTTTGTAATAAAGAAGTCATAACCACAGTTAATAATGAGTGACAAACTAAAGGACAATCTCAGCGAATATTATGTGAAGCACCTTCACAGCCGCAGTTCTTAACAACCTCTGTTCCTTTCTATTCAGTCTTCTTTTTGGTTTCATCTACTCATGTTATCCAAGTCTACTCCCACTCTTCCGCTGGTCACTGCTACCATCTAAACGCACTCAAAAACCTCATTTCTCTCAGGTTACCCACTTTGTGTTCTCTCATCTAAGAGATTATTTCCAGGTTTTTGCTTTTCTCACGTCTTTGATGGCCATGACAGAGTGTAGTGGATACAGCCTATTGTATTATATGCAATAGTATTGTATTGTATACATGGTAAGAAGTGTGGGGATGAAAAGCCTGCTCTATACCTTGATAGCAGCGTAAGCTGCTATTAAGAAGAACAACGCTATATATAAACTTGTGGATGTCTAATATGTTTAGGGTTCTTCTCTAATATGTTTAGGGTTCTTGGTCAGAGACACCTCCTTACAGTTGTGGAAATAACTGCAGCTCTACTGCTAGGTATCAATGGATTGTTTGTAGGTACACACGCATCTTCTTGCAGCTGTGCTGCCTCCTGTATACTTCTGTGTGCAAGAACAGAAAACTGTTCTGGTGGTTAAAGGTATTATGTGCAGTGCTCTCCCATGACTTCATTCATATTCTTGATGTAACCTTGGAGAGGATGAGTTTCCTCAAAACATTCGTTCCTCGTGTATAAAGCAAGGACTTCAGCAAGGGCATTAGGAGCCTCACAGGGACATTAGGAGGATGAAACAATTACCAGCTGAAGGACTGGTGGAATGAGTAAAGAACCTTAGGTAAATGTTAGGCTCATCTCTGTCTCAAAGGAAAAGGTGAGAGCAGCTACCATGCTCTAATACTGTACCAGCACAGGTACTATTGCAGCTGCTGTCCTTAATTGAACAGGGCTGATCTTCAAAGCCTTTTGTGATGATACTACAAGTTCCTAGTAGACTTCATTATCTTCTTGTTTAGAGGGGGCTTCTAGATAACAAGTGGCTGAAACGGCTTTTAGAATATGTTATAATTTTTTAAAATGTCAAAACCTGTTTCAAAGCTTGGATGGATAAGAGAGGCTGGAATCAGCAGGTGATGATGGCAGCAATGTAGAACCACATGGCGCTTTGAGGACTCAGGTCCATGCAGCGATTCACTTCTCTGCCATTTGGCTTGCAGAGTTAAAAGGCAGTGGCAGAATCTGTTCAGGATGTGGCTTTCTAGTTCACACTTGGAAAGTGCTGAGCTGAGATGCCTTTCATGCAGTGCTGTGCTAATAACACAGCACAAGACTAGCATGCAGCTTCTTTCAATCATGTGTAAACAACTTCAGCAGCTGTCAACAGATAATGATGACGAAGTATGTGCTTTGATTTCTGAACAGGTTTTCTATATTTTAAAATTTCCTCGGGCTGAGCTGTGTAACACCTTCTCACTGCTTAGGAAAGTAAGCAGAGTATTGCATTTTCCCATGCTTACAGTCTCCTACATCTTCTTGAAAGTTATTGTACTCTGGTGTTTTGATCAGCCTTAATAAGGACCATATTTTACTCTATGTCTTGCTTTCTGTCACTCAGCTGTGTTGACGTCTAAAGAACAAAGTGTACTTTACTTGACACTAAACAGTAACCACAAATAGAGTATCAGCAGATCTGTGTTTACAGTACTATTAGCTGTCATTTGGACATTCAAAGAAGTTCATAAATAATATGAAGATTGATAACAGACACTTGTTGCAGGAATTACTTCAGGATTTTCGAGGTATTCCTTTGGTTAGAAGAAGGTACAACTTCTCATCTTCGGTATTGTTACAAACACATTTAAATGCATGTCTGTTCATTGATTCCCAATAGATTTTCTTATACAGTGTTTAAAAACCTGCAGAATCTGTTCTAGTTGTTCTGGTTTCATCAACACACCAGTATCTGCACTGCATCTGGTTATGCATTAAGCAGGGTGACTGATAACCTGTCATCAGTAATTCATTCTTTCCCATACTCTCTGAGCAGAGACCTGTTTTATTTTATGCATCTGTGCTCTCTTGGTGTTCTTTAACATGCATCTACCTGAGTGCTGCTGAGACAAGCTGTATGCTAAAAGCACAATGTGATGAAGTCCCTGTGAAGGTTTATTCTTAACTCAGAGAAGTGACAGGGAAAGCCTTGCCCATAGGCAAGAGTCACAGAACTTGAGGACCTCTATCAGTGATGGTCTCCAGAGGGGAGCTTCAGGTAACCTTTTTGCTGAACTAAGAATACTGATTTCCTTGTAGATAAGAACCCAGATGTGATTTGGTTTTGTGTGGGTTGCCAATGTAGAGAGGCTAGATTTGACATGGCTGTGATAGTCTGCATTGCTGAAAAGACATGTGAGAGTGTCCACAGAGACTATGGCTTTTCTCTCGGGCGCTTTGTATGGCTGTATCCTCAGCAGGAGCCAATAAAGCAGTACCGTATTAGTAGCCAGTGAAGGTTGAAAGTAAGATTCACTCACAAATGTTGATGCTGGTGCTTGCGTCATACTCTGCTACAAAATTGACAATCTTTTTGAATGTCTGCCTGGCAAAGGTATTAATCGTTCCCTATTTGTTCAGGACCAGTCTTGACTACCTTTTTATAAAGAGTTCCCTTTCCATTCAAGAGTGAAAACTAGACAAAAGAGAGTCTTGGGTAGAAGTATTCCTTTTAAGTCAGATATATCTATTCTTAATGCTTTCATTCATTCTTACTCACAGGAAAGTTGCTGTAGACTGATAGATCAGTTGGGAGTCCCAGAGGACTCCAGCCAGAAAATAAGCTCATT
Source organism: Eurystomus gularis (assembly GCA_013400335.1). NCBI lineage: Eukaryota > Metazoa > Chordata > Aves > Coraciiformes > Coraciidae > Eurystomus > Eurystomus gularis. Next base: position 126,636 of record VZZY01015102.1, on the reverse strand, counting down.
TAAGTTCACTGTGGAAATAGGATTAGTTGCAGTCTTGTAATAAAAGACAGTCTGAAGGCTATGTATTTATCTGTGGCTTGCTTTGATGTGAAAGAAAATGATGGTGAAATCTTTGTAGAAAAGAGTATAAAACATGAAGACTTGGCTGCCCAAAGCAAAGCGTGTGTTGGCAATGCATCCAAGTCAAAGTATTTATGTCAGGATGAACCATTGCTGCAATGTAAGCTTTTAATCCAGGCTGAACAAACTTTCTCCCTTAAGAAATAAACCCAAATAATCAAACTGTAATTTTCACCTGTATGTTATGCCTTGTAGGTCTAAAATTTAAGTCACAAAATGGTGACTGACTTTTCCAGGCTTTGGAAATGTCTCTTTACCACGAGAGCATGTGTAAAGGCGATCTAATGACATCTGTGTATCTGTTAGCGTGTACAAATCTTGCAGGAACAGCTACACGTACCCAAAATGCCACTTAGACAATATGATTTACCCCCTCTTGCTTCATGCAGGAGTTGGAGTGGATGGAAGAAATGGAAGCACAGATGTCTGTGGGCTTCTCTGCATTACACTATGTTAGGTTTTGTGTTATTTCCTTTTGACAGTTATATTGGGAAGTGACATGGGGGATCTAGGCCTTTTAACTTGGAAATTATGTGTGTTTGGAAAGGAAAGGTAGCAACTTTTCCAGTGAACTTACAGTCTTACTTACTTCATACATACCAAAGAAGGAGGTTTGAAGCTAGTGCCCAGATATCTGGGAACTGATCTCTTGGACTCGCGTGCAATATAAGGATGTCCTGTCACTTCCTTCCCCGACAGTCAAGGCTGACAGGAAGACTGGTTAGTTGGTTTCCATGCAATATAATTGATGTGATGTGATTATCCTGTTTATTACCTTTCAGCATAAACATGGGCATCATGTGGCAGCAATTCCACATGACACCTTGTAGGTTCATCTGGGCTGGTCCTCTTTTCCTGAGGCAGAATCAAGTTTACCTTGTCTGTCACTCTCTCATTCATATCTGGGTATCAATAACCTCTGAAATGAGTTACCTAGAAAATTTATAAAATCTCTCCTGATAGAGCAAACTGTCTGGAGCAGATTTCCTAATATTTGTCTTTGTTTATTTTGCTCTGGCCACACAAAGCCACAGATCATTGTCCTCTTTGGACATTACCGAACTTAGTATTTCCATGTTATTTGACAGTTGTCTTTTTTGGTGTTGTTGCTGAACTCAGTTCTTTTAGCTTTTCATCATACGCCAGGCTAAGTCGATCCTCTTCAATCTGGACATTAACTTTAGTAGCTGGTGACAATTAAAGCCTTTTACAGTGGAGGGAGGAAGAGAGTGAAAGAGAACAGCAACACGGAAGACACTAAGCACCCACTTGTTCCTGTCTGTGGCTGGGAGTGTATGCAAAGAGATCTCATCACCTGAATCTCACGACCTGCACCTATATTTAACATTGTGTATTTGGGATCTGGTCCAATATTAATCTAAAGCTGTGTTGTATACATAAGTTACCAGATAAGTTTGGCAACATTATAGTGCTGCGACATAATTTGTTATTCTTCATGCAGCGGCCAGGCTGTAATTGCTTGTTTTCAGATTCAAGTATCTTTATCTCTATCTGCATTCTTGTCTTGGGCTATGTTGAGACTGAGGCTTTGCCGGTTGCTAACTGAGCTGGTGTTACATGTGGATCATCAGGTTGTGGGACTTTGTTTTTTGCTCTTATTAAGGGTGAACTGGACTGTCTTTTAAAGATTGGACTAACTTCTCAGGTTGGCTACAAGTCTTCTGTGTTCAGAGAGGACAAAGGACTGAACAGAGATCCCAGCACAGCTCTGTCTAGATACAAGATCGTAAGTCAGAAGTTTAGAGATTCATTGATACTCTGAAAATATCAAATGACTGTCTTCTAAATCAGGCTTCATAGCTAGTATATACAACAAAGAGATATCCTGAACTATAAACGAACAAATTCTCTAAAATACACACATATCTGTAGTCTATAACTGACGGATGCAGTTGCTGAAGAAGCAGATATTCTCACTCTTACCTGCTTCCCTGGCACCCTCTGAGGAAGTAACTATGCAAAGTTAATACTATCTTTTTCAAATATTACAAATCAATGGAAGAGTTTTAGAAAATATTGTGGGGGAGAGAGCTAAAGAAACTATTTTTTTCACTTCCTTTACCAATTAAATTGTTATCTACAGGTACATTGCACATATTCTGCATTTTAAAATTGCAGTAATAAGTCCAAAAATATCTTATTAGTACTTGCAAGAACTATAGACTTCTGCATTTGTGATATTAAATTCATTTCTTCCCTGTTGTGGACAGTAAGGGGGAAACTATCAAATGCATGCTGAAAAACTGGAAGATGTTTCATGTTCAGACAGTATCAGAAGACTTGAAAGATTAATCATATCTAACCCTATTGCACAAATTGCTTTAAGCAACACCTATTCCTTGCCATGTGGGTTATACCACAACTTTACAGAAAGTGTGGAATGAGAACCAAGAGATTGGTAGAGGAAGAGTAACATAATAACTAATGAGGCACCCTCTTCTTGTGGGTCATGTGGAAATACTAATAACAATAGTTCTTTTTTTGTGTAATGTTTTTAATCATGGGATGTCAAAGGAGATTACAAAAGAGGAAAGGATAATTATCACCGTTTCATTGATGGGAAAATGCACATAGAGAAGAAAAATTTAAATGGAAGCAATTGCCTAAAGTGACTTAGCGGCCTGGAGCAGAGCTAGGACTGGAGCCACCATGTCATGAGACTTTTTCCAGCAGGTTACCCACTTCATCATGCTGCCTCTCAGCACATACCCCACAATATCAAACTGCATGTTATTATACCCAAATCTGACCTGTTAGTGTGATTACAAAACAAGTTCTTAGAGCTGGAAACATTAGAGACAGCTGTAGTTGCCCAGCAGACAAAAGATGTGTCTGTACTCTAAAAATAAGTGCAAACAGTGTACAGGACTGAAGGAGAGCAGATTTGTTCCAAATGGGAGGGCTGGAAAGGGTGAATGATGGTGTAGAAAGAGCAGGTCCTACCACTCATCACTGTATTTGTGGGATCTTAGCTTATTACCACAGATATGTGAGACATCAACTCTTTTATGCACTTAGGAGTGGGTGCTCAAGCACTGCTCCCTGCTAGAAGACCCGTCAGCTATTTGTGGGCAACAGACCACAGAGGGAACACCCTTTGTACCCAGACCCTCTTTAGCTCTTCTGTTTCCCTCTCAAGAGCAAAAGACAAAGTTAGACCCTTATCTAAATAGGGGGAGTTAAGTATTTCACCCTTTAAAAAGGTTCTTTTAAAATGTAAATATTTTTCTTCTTCATAATAGAAGTCTGTCGATTTTCAACGAACAGGGGACATACCAATAATGGGTTTTGTTAAGTGAAAATAGCTGTGCATATTTGTTTCTTACCAGCTGTCTTTATTGCAGTAGATTCTTTGAACCTCCATGAACGACCAGAGCTCCCACCTGCAGGAGAGAACAAATAGTAGTCAGTGCTATTGAATAAGGACCTGTAAGAAAAGTAATAGGAACAATATCTCCTTTTTGCAGCTCCCTGCCTATACAGTGCCGTAAGGTTGTGCTCAAATATATTTATAGCAATTTGTTAGTTACAACGTATCTTTTTAAATACAGTTAGTCAAACTGATTGCTATGTAAGCCTGTCCTTGCCCACTGCTTCCTCTGAGACTGTCCGGACCAAAACTGTCAAGAACTGCAAAGATCCGGTGTGGAATGAAACGTTTTGCTTCAGGATCCAGAGTCAAGTAAAAGTAAGTTGCAGAGTGCATTTGTTTTTCTTTCGGTTTTTCTGTGGTTGCTACGTAGGGTGCCATAAAAGTAAATGTGTATGAGGAACTACAAAGATGTGGTTAAGGGGATTTGCAGCAGCAAAATTAAATATTTTTTTTCAGATATATAAAAGATAACCAAGATATTTCACAACTGTTTATATATTTTTCTACCATTTCTCCTTCTTTTTTAATCAATGCTTTTCAAGAGTGAACATGAAAATTTCAGAATAAATTGAACAGCATAAAAGACACATATGAGCTAAGTAGTAGAACCATCACAGTGCTGTACTTCTTTAATATTCCTTTGGAACAACCTGCAATTAAAAAAAAAATCACAAAACAACAGTTAAGGTTTGCAACAGAAGACCTGCTGAGCTTTTACCGTGATGATAAATGTTAGAGCTTAAGAAAATTTGCAAGTCCCACTATCCACTCCCTCCAAGAGACAGCATCAACATCAGAATCTAGGAATCCGCAGAGATCAGTCATAGGCCAAGTAAGCCAAGCTTACTTCACACCTGGGACAAACTCTGCTTTACAACTTGCACACTTCATTTGGTAGTGCCGGTGGCAGAGCAGGATAAGAGCATTTTGACAAGTGGCAAATCAGCAGGCTAGTCCCCTGGCCCCCTAAACTATTGAAAAACTCCAAAAGAGCATTCAGAATAACTCCAAGTATTGTTACACCACAAGTTCTCCAGTGAACAATCCCTCTTGCCCTTGTCTGCAGAAGTTGCCCATGATACAAGCTCTCAGGCTTCCTTCCAGAGTTAGATGGTACTGGTCCTGTTTGGCACAGCTTTTGGTTTTAACATGCCTGCCTATTTGTGGCCTCCATCCAGTGCTTTCCCTGCAGACCAAACAAAATTCCAACTTCCTTCAAAATATCAATGAGGCACAATTTCACTGAGCCCTGCAGGTTTATCAGGCAAGGGACAGGTGTGGAAATAAACACCCACAGATCTGCGACTCTTGCGCCAGAACACTTGCTCCTTGCGATGGTTTGTGACTGACAGGTCTTTCAAAACTGCAATATTACATGTAACAGCTGAAAAAATGCTGGAAGCTGCTCGAACCAGTCCTTCATGGAGTAATCTTTGGAAGACCTTATATTTACTTTGCAGTAAGCTTGCAGAAGGAGACAAGACATGGGGCATTAGCCCCAGTCAATTTTAGTGTGTAGCAACAGCAGAACAGCAGTGGTTGCTGTGGCTTCAGTGTGGGCTGCACAAAATGTGTCCTGGGGATTTGGGACAACCAAAGTGCTCTGGCATGTCTGTCACTGTTGACTCGCTGCTGTCTGGGCTCAACAGTTAAGGGTCTCAGAGGTTTGATTGCATACACTGCAATTGCACTGCTTATTATCCTCTTAGCAGAGCCAGAGTCTGCTGAACTGGTTATTTCTTCCTTACCTGTCTTGTGTATCATAGACATGTTCACCTTCATAAATCATGGGAGACAGAGCCCAGAAAAAATTAAATAATAAACTGTCACTGTGAGAGAGAAAAACTTGTTTGGGTACGTCAGGCAGGTTCCCATCAGGAACAGAGTGTTTACTGAGAGACATCTGTTTGGATGAACATCTGACAAAGCACAGCTTGCGAGAAAGGGCTTCCCAAACTGGTGTCATGGGCAGCACTCCTCCAGCTCCAGGAAAGCTGCCCTGCCCGGAGCTGGTGGCACGCAGCCCCACCAAGGGCTGGCTCTGCTCGGTGCTGGGCTCCCAGCAATGCTGCCCTCATACCCTCTCTCAGGAGGAGATAGAAACAGTGAACTGCCCAGAGAGCCCCGGCTTCTTCCCACACAGCGTCCAGTGGTGCAGCCAGAGATGTCCCTTAGCCAGGCAGCACCCTGCGCATGCCCCTCCTGGCTAGCTGGGAGTAACTGAGGGACTTTGTATCACTCACTAACAAAATAAGTCACCCATTTTAGCCAACTAAGGACAGTCTGTTGAGTATCACAGCTAGGAAAACTGATCTGCGCTTCATTGTAAGCCTGCCGTCTACAGATAGCAAACTATTGCTTTTAAGCATAGCCAACTCCATCACCTTCCATAATCCTTCAGAGGCTGTTTATGGCTGGCCTGTAAATCAAGTTGCAGTGACTGCTTCGCTCCACCTCTTGTTAGTATGTTTGTTTTAGCAAACATGCTGGGCAGGAGCCCACCCTCTCAGCCCCAAACAGAATTGTTTTTTTTGTCTGAAGCAGGGTGATCAACACTTTTATTTATATGGCCTTAAAGGGCTGCAGCCTGTCTGTCTTCTGGCAGCAAACTGCAAACTCAAGTTCACTGCAGCTTGCCAGCTCTCACTTGCTGGTTTCTCACAGAAAATGATAGATCTCAAAATTGAATACTTGGAGTCTGGATCATCTTTCTTTCAATGTATTTGTATAGTTAACCACTTACCAGATTTAGTTGTGGACCTTCCTGTGATTTATTGTAAACTTTCAAGGAAACAAAGCCCTAGTGCTTACTTTTTTTTTCTACGTGTGTGTATGTGAGGCCATTTGCCTATCTATGTGTCTTTAATAAGCATGGAACCTCTTAGCAATGTTGTCTTAATCAGATGAATAAGTAATAATCTCTGAGATAAGAGGTCCCTGTAATATACACAAAAATGAACTGCTGAATACACGGAGATAGGCCTGAATTATTTCCTCACTGAGGAAGGAGCCATTAATGTTAATTTGCTCAGCAGTCTGGGAGGCACCTCTGAGCCAGCCCATGTGCAGCTATCAACCAGGCAGAGCAAGGGCTGTTACCCTCCTGTCCCTCCAAAAAAGCAGGTGACAGAGGAGGAGATTTCTGCAGTGGGAGGAGGGAGGAGGAGATTGAGAGATGTAGGATATAGGAAATGGGCTTTTATCCTGCTGCTTTTGCACGTTTTGTCACCTATTTAACAAAAACATATTGGTTTCTGTAGATTCTATGGTAATTATCTCCATGTGATCTGTTTAATAATTTACAGGACATAATTATGCAGCCATGCTGTAGTTATATGGCACTTCCCTAATGTAATCACTGCTTATAACCAAGGATTTATTTTTTTTCCATGATAGCAATCAAGTCCTGACCACTAGATGGTTTCCCACAAATCAGGGCAAAGTGGTGATGTTAAACCAAATTAGAGGTCAAATATGTTTTTCGATACGGGAGCTGCATATTCAATGACTACACTAGCCTTTGTCATTTAAATTACTCTGCAGGGGAAAATAAGCAACAAACCCAACTATGTTAATGTTCACAATACCTTTCTCCAGCTCTGTGTGGATGAACAGGTTGCGTGTGCTCTCTCACTTCTCCCCATCCTTCTGACTTCTTTAACATGCTGAGCATGTCATCTCATGCCTCCATAAGGTCCCAAAATAGCAATGTTCCTAATCCTGTACTTCTTTGCACAGAATATTCTTGAACTGAAAGTATATGATGAAAATGAAATCACTGAAGATGACCTCCTCTTCACTGTCTTGTTTGATGTTGCTAAAATCCAGCTTGGAGAAACTGTTCGCTTGACTTTTCACCTAAATCCAAAGGTACAGAATAAAACTGCATTGGCCACAGGAAGGAAATAGATTTTTGGTATTACCTCCTAAATTAGTTCTTGTAAAGAAATTGTAGGTGGGAGGGTTTATTTTCTTGTTGGTTTGCACTTCATGTATCCTGTAAAATACCTTCCAAACCTTTTTCAGCAGAGTAGACAAGGTTTACTTCCCTACCTTGGATGTAATCCTGAAGGTTTTTACTAGCTCCTCAACCTTCTTAGCAGGGTTTTCTGACATCAGAGTTCCTTTCCCCCCACTCCAACTCTTTCTTAATTCTGTTGCTGAAATAGGGTTTGTTGGAGGTAAAAGATTTCACCACTGTTGCACAAAGTTTCTCTCTTAGAATTTCTTTTCCTGGGATCAGCACTTGTGAGTTTGGGCATACTCTAGCACAGATGTTGGAGTATTCGCTTAAAAACTGATACTCTGCCCTGTAATTCTTTTGTGTGTACCTCAATATAACACAAAGATCCATGCTGAGGTGCTAAAACCCACTGGTGGCCAATTACTGTAACTGCCTCATTACTTTGTATGCCTGAACACATACATGGTGACTTCAACATGGGATTTGAATGTTTGATTTAGATACCTTTATAGATTTGCTGTTTCACTGACTGTTCTTATAGTGTATGTACTGGTATTCAGTGCTACAGTGATACTGGCAGGTAGTCTATATTAACTTGTCCGGTGACCTCTGCTATCCAACAGTATTAGTCTTCTGATAATGTTACCCACAAAAAAAGAAGACTTTAGACAGTTTTAAACCAACAGTTCCTGTAGGTTTAGGACTGGGGATTGCCTATGTGACGATTTTACTTTTCCATACCACCAAAAGGACAAGTGCAGTCAGCCAGGGGACTGATGGCTAATGAATAAGGGAGAATACTTTTCAAAATCACTTTAACTTGAATGCTTTCAGTCACCTGAGCAGGAGGGAAATTTGATTTTAAGAGCTGTTTCAGGATCTAGAATAGTCATTGACAGTATAGCTAGTGAGAAAGAAAATGAATTCAAATGCATGTAACAAATCAATATTTTACAGACACAAGAGACGCTGGAGGCTGAGTTTGCGTCAGAGAGCATGTGAGTAAAACGCATATAGGACGTAAGAACTGTCCTTTGCTAAAGCAAGTAGTCAAACCCATGCTAGCATTTAGTATAATATCATTTAAAATGCTCAGCATCACAGCAACAGCTGATGTTTATCGAGTTAGTTGCATATTGGCTAAAACACTGTGTTCCTTACCTACCAAGAATCATCCTGGATCCTAATTTATCCCATTATCTGCTGAAAGAAGAAGGATAATAAGAACTGCAGCCACTGTGCTTTTTACTACTTCTGTTTACCATTATCATTAAAAGAATTAGGAAGACACGTTTCAGATGTTGCCCAACATAAAAAATCTGTGACATATTGCCGACTATGCTGGACAAGGCAAAAGGCAACCTTTGAGGAAAGTGTTACTCCTTGGTGTTCATTTAAGGATGTGTATAGGTCATATTAGTTCTGATTGCAATTTTTTTCCTCTCTTTCAGTCCAGTCCCACCTGAAAAGCTTGTCACTAATGGTGTATTAGTGGTAATTTAAAACTACTTCTCTTCTATGCTCATTTTCATGCTAGTGATGGGAGTGGTGAATCTCACAGGTGCCTCAACATCTCACTGCAGGCAGGGCTGAAGGGGAGGGAGATAGGAGCTGAGGCACTGGCAGCCACCTTTTTGCACTGCTTCCTGTGGGAGGAGGTATTAGGAAAGAGTGAACACTGACACTGGGGACACCCAGAGCCCCGTCCACCAGCAGCAGCTGATAGCAGGCCTCTTGACAAAATCTGGAGTGCTCTTTCATTGATTTACTGCCTCTGTGTCTTGGTACCCCATCACAGCCACCTTGTTTTCCCCACCTCCATAGGATGATACAGAAGTTGCTTTCTTGACTGCCCCTGACTCGCTGCTTAGAGGAGGTAGCACTTGGCTGTCCAACTTCACGAAAGCAGGGCTGCAAGGACAGCCCTGTGATTTGGCCATCCTATCAGTCTGACTTCAGGAGACCTCAGCACACTCTTGTTCTCTCCTCTGTTCCTTCCCTTCCCAGTCCCATCCCCATGGGTGGGCTACAGCACTACAGCCATTTTTCCTTCAGCTGAAATTTGGCGCATCTTCAGAGTGCTAGGGTCTTTCACTTATCAGCCTAACAAACACAGGGTGGAGGGTTTTCCATACCCTGGGGATCCAGGTGACCAAAGACACGTAGCAGTGAAATGACTCGGGTATGGCACGTTTTTGTATATTTAATTATCTCATCATTCATTCCTGCTATAGTCTCGTGAAATTTCCTGCTTGGAAGTCCTGGTGGACAATAGAAGGATGAAGAAAGAACCTTCAGGTTAGACTTTAAACTAAACCAAAACCATCTTATTTTACAGTAAACAGAAAATTTCCGATTTTCTTGTCATTTTCTTATCTGGTAATTTTCCTGCTTTGTTCTTACAATTAGAGCACAGGAACAGAATAGTTAGGAGTATACACAGGATCCAACAACTCTAGTGTGTCCATGCTAACTATAAAAACTGGACTTTGAAATTAGAGTGATAATGGATTGTGCTGTAGAATAGAAGTAAAGATATATTTCTATCTCAATAATTTACATTTTGCCCAATTTACCTGTAGGCCTGAGTTTTTAAAACAGCTGCATCTGTTTTATAAGCTCTTTTCTTTGTCTTTTTATTTGCTCCTCTCCTCCTCTGCTGTCCTCCTGCTGTCCTCCTGCTGTCCTCCTGCTGTCCTCCTCCTCTCCTCCTCCTCTCCTCCTCCTCTTCTCTCCTCTCAGAATTGTTCACTGTTTTGAATATAAAAATGACAACTTCTGAATGACCGGTTATTGTTCTGTTTCTGAGGTTATAGTCATTAACTTCGCTCTATGCTTTTTTTTTTTTTTTTTTAAGAAAAAGACTTCTTGTTTTCAGTGAAGGGATCCTATGAAGAGAGCCAGACCCTGTCGCTGGGCTCTTTCTGGCAACCTGCGGAGCGCCTGGTCTTCCATTACATCAAGTACAGTCTGTCAGAGCTGCGAGTGGCTCTAGCAGAGAAGAAGCCTCTTTTCTGCTCAGTATGTGATCATTAGCTTGAATAAGCACAGTAAACTATGGTTTTCCATACATAACTAAGGCAAACAGAAAGAATTTGCATTTTTAATTAAAAGCCATCTTTTGTGATCTTCTGCTCTGGAGAGCACTGTACCCCATAAGACACCTAAATATTAGATGCCAACTTGGAAACCGCTGGATGATGACCCCATTTAAAAAAAATAAGTTGGTGACAGTGCTTTTTATTATTAAATATTTTTCTACATTGCAATTTATTTTTCAGTGTACCTCAGGCGAAGAGAAAAAAGACTGCCATGCATCTCTCACTATTCCTCTGGATTCACTGCCCTTCAAGGAGAAAGTAGCAGTAGCAAAGGTGATTGATACCACCTTTTTAGAATAAACGTGAAGTTACGTGCCAGAGATCAATGGGCATGAGTTATTTAGATCAGTGTGAAGTAGGGACTTAGATATATAACTGCTAGTGCCCTTACATTCCTTACGTTGCATGCCCAGAGAGGCTTATGGACTGGTACATTTTCATACGAACGGAGTAGAACCAAAAATCACAGCCAAATGTTTGACAGGTATTTTTTACCATATACTGCTCTTCAAAACAATTTAAAGAAAAGAAAGAGGACTTGGAGGAGTTGTAACAATTTAACAATGGATTTTCTGTTGTTATGGCTTTGTGGCTTCAACATGCCTCTTAGAGAAAGTGAAGGGCTTCGAAGCTGACTGAGAGGAAAGAAAAAGACATAAAATAATCTCCAGTTCTTATATTGTGGTTTTTTTTCTAGGATGAAACCATCAATTTACATGTGAAGTCAAATGACTGGTAAGAAATTCTGTCTTTGGGTTTCGTGGTTGTGAAAAACAGTGCTGCCCAGCTTTTTTGTCTTCTTACTTTTTTTCTGTAACTAAGGGAGAAAATATTTAGTCAATGATAATATTCACCCCTGTTTACCCTGTGTTAATTACCCATGTCTGGAAGGTGAACTTTGTTAACGGTGCTGAGTGAAACTTCCTCTTATGCTACTATGCAAAAGTTCACTCTGGATGGGGAGAATGATCTTTCCTGGCAGCAAAATCCACGGAGCTATGAGCTTAGAAAAAAATGTGTTTGTATCTCACTTTCCTTACTTGTATAGAATCCAGACTATTCGTATTTATAAAACCTGGAGGTCTTCAGGCAACAAACCCTAAACATTCCACTGTTTATAGTATGTGTATATGGGCTGCAGTATTTGTGTTAGACACTTCTTGAAAATCAGTGTAGCAATGGACAATATTTCTGGTTTGTTATTTGTTTGTTTTTTTTCTGTAAGGAGTTACAACCTTTTAACTTTCTCAGCCTTTTCTCTACCTTGTCTATACTGTCTGTGACGTGCTTTTGTGAGGTTGCAATAGCAGCTTTCCTAAGCCCTAATAGTAGAGCTTGCAACTTGTAAGCATGGGTCCAGGCATTAATTGGAAGTGATCATACATATCCTATTTAACCCTGGACTTTGTTTGAGGTCGAGAAACTTAGATGTTCGCTTGGATTTCGATCTGTGTATGGAGGAGAAGAATTTCCTGCAGAAACGGAGGAAGTTTGTGGCTTCTGCTCTGAAAAAAGCACTTCATTTGGAACGAGACCTACAAGACCATGAGGTATGTGTTGCACCACAGGGACTGGACTGTGCTGCGTAATAGGAATGTGTTTGCTTGGAGCCATTTGTGTATTGTTCCTTAACCAGCCCTGATGTATTCAGTGCCCCATGTAAAGCATGCAGAAATGTTTAGATGAAACAATATGAGAGCATGGGTAGTATTAAAAGCTACACATTTGCTCAGAAAACAGAATGCCATCAATTAGCATTTTTCACCAGCCTTCTTTCTTTTTCATCTGTGAGTTATAGACCTAGATAGTCCTGCTCTCTCAGCTGAGCATTCAGTCACCAAGGCCCCATAAGGTATTTTATATTATCAGATTTTGGAGGGGGAAAACCTAACTGTTAAAGTGACACATAACACTGATGAGAATGTTTCTTATCACAGACTCTCTCCTGTGGTGCTCATAATCTCAGCTGTATTGTCACTCTAACAGCACAAAGACATTCAACATTTTTCTCTCATCTGACTGACTGAGTTAGGGTTTGTATCTGTTCATGTCCAGTCTGGCGTGGGATGATTGGTGCTTTTGGATGGGAACATCATCTGTGACCAGGCACTTCAGAAATTAAGTTTTCCTTTTGAAAGGTTTTTTTTCACCTGTGCTTTTCACTTTGTCTAGGACATTATATGACATAATGACTTTGGATTCTACAATGATATCCCTGCTCACAAACTGATCAGTATACTCTTTCTCATTAGCGTGCTAGTTTCAGTGGAAAAAAGCATTTTCTTAAGCGTAAGAATTTTTTAGGGGAAGTACTTCTAACTACTAATTTCAGGTTTTCCAACAAATAATGTTTTCTCATAGTCAGATAAGCCCAAATCAGAGTATTGTGCTTTGACATTAAATGCTTGATTTGAACCAGGTCACTGCTGGGTACTTCCTTGATGCAATTGTCTGGAAATGTGTATTGGAAATATCATTTGGTTCCTCTCATCTCAGTGGATTTTTCTTGGAGAGATTTGCCTTCCTTCCAATTTAGATTTCCATGTAATTAAACTTGGTGGTTCATCACTGCAATTGTATACTTTAGGTACTTCCTGGGAAATGTAATCTAGCGATCACACTTTATTTACCAAAGAGCATGAGCTCTGCTTATTCTCAAAATAAAGCTCTCGTGAGATGACATTCTGCTAAGCAAAATGCAGTCTAATATTGAAGTGCCTTGAAACAATAAGTTTTGAGCTGTTTTGATAAGCCAGCATGTAACAATTTATACTCAAAATAGATTGATTTTGATAAAAAAGTCAAAATTAGCTAATTACCGACTTTTTTTTCTTTTTCTGTGCAAAATACCAGGTTTTTATCTTTTTCTCTCCTGCCTGGGGAAATGGTGAAATGTCAGAATTTCTTGTGGGACTGAAATGCTGCAATTCACTCAGCTCTGATCATGTGTGTTGGTAAACCAAGCTGTTGTTTATGACTGCTGTGTTGATGTTTAAACAGGTACCAGTTGTAGCAGTCATGACAACAGGAGGTGGCACCCGGGCACTCACATCTCTGTTAGGCAACCTGTTGGGTCTTCAGAAGCTGGATCTCTTAGATGCGGTTTCATACATCACTGGGTCATCTGGTTCAACGTGGTAAGGAGATCTTGAACAAAGACATCATTCATCACCTCTGTAGTCTGCGTGAGAGATCTCTTTGTTTTGGTAACGGAAGGTGTACTGTCGTGCATGAGGCATGGACACTGAATGCTGCTGCAAACAGAATCATTTATTCACGCAGTTAGCTACTATATATACCCTTACATGCTGCTAGTCTCGTGATTTACAATTGTTTTCATGACACCCGGTTAGACAGCTCTCTAATTGGTTAGTTCTAATTCCATCGCTATCTTCCTTGCAAGAGGTGATCAATCTTCTTTCCTGTTATTTACGACGTGCCGCTGTAAAAACAAACCTTGACTCTCAACTGTTGCACGTTCTTCTCATGGGTACCTTGTGTCTTCCCACATTCTTTCTCGCAACTCCCTTGTTTTTACCCAAACTCGCACATTATCAAGAGGCCTGTGCAATTCTGTACATTCTGTAGTTTCCCACAGTGTACTACTTCAGCCTCGAGCTTTTTTATTGCTGCATTAGGAGCATATTGCCTGAGCCAGCACATGGCCTAGGCACTGCTTATGGGGAATAGCATTTTCCTTCACCCTTTGTATCATCTCTAAGGTCTTTCCTGATGAGTGACCCTGGTGTAAAATACAGCCTTGTACATCAGCCTACATAGCACAGAGGGGCTTCTTGCAAGTCCTCAGGTTTCACTAGTGATTTGGAGGGTTCCTCTAAATACACAAAATCTTTTCAATAATCAACTGAGCCCAAAAGATGTTTTTAATTAACATCTAGTTCATTTGATGTGGTTCTTAAAACCAAGTCTAAAAAAGTGAAAGCGTCTTGAGCATATGACAATGAACTTCCTTTCTTTCCCCAGGACCTTGTCACATTTGTATCAGAGCCCTGACTGGTCACGTAAGAATCTGTCCAGACCAATTAGTGAAGTCCGCAGACATATGACCAAGTGCAAGCTAAGCTGCTTTTCCCTGGAAAACTTGAAGTACTATGAAAAGGAGTTGAAGCTGCGGAAGCAAGAGGGATACCAGATCTCTAGCGTCGATTTCTGGGGGCTTCTGCTGGAAAAAGCATTAAGTGATGGGGTAGCTTGTCTATGTTTTCCCTAACATCTGCTGAATACTGTTGTACGAAAAATAAAGCTCCAGGGATGGATGCTAGCCTGAGATCATACCAGTGTTATCTAGCAGATGATTTCTGCTGATTAACAAAGAGGATTTGTCCCCACATATCTCTCAGCACATAACTAGCATTATGTGTTTATTCTGCAGAGCAGAAAACCTGTGTCTATTTTATCAGTATGAGTATCTGAGCACCTAACAGCAGAGTCCTGCTCTTGCTTTCTTTTGCTCTGTTCCTCCCTGTGAGAATGTAAATAATCCATGTAAAGTGGATACATTTACTGGGAAGAATGAGAGACCATTTTTCCACAGTGTGTCCTACAGTTTACCTGTAATTAACTAAGTGTATGTGGATGTGTAAAAGCTTAGATAGCTACTTGGTTAAAAAAAATGTCTGGACACAAAATGTGTGGAGAGAGTAAGAAAATGAAGATGAAAACAGGTATTTATTTTGCTGAAATCTTGGAAGCCAATACACCATGCCAAGAAGGTCCCTTGGTTTTGCTCTCTCTCTGTTTCTGGTCAATTCACAGAAAAACAACCACAGACTCTCAGATGAGCGACAGGCATTGAGCCGAGGTCAGAATCCCTTACCTATCTACATGATCCTCAACATCAAAGAAGACTACAGCCTTTCAGAGTTCAAAGGTGATGGCAAAACTGAGCTGTATCTGGACTCGGTTGGTGTTCAAATGATCTGCATAATCAGTTACTGAGTGTCCTGCAACCCCTTGTACTGCTAAGTCATAGCATTCATAAACAGTTCCTTTTTTCCTGAACTTCTTCCATGTCTAGACAATGTGCCTCGGTTCTGGGAGGAAGCCATTTTCTATGGGGCAGGAGAAATCTAGGGGAGGTACTTAAGGCCAGCCAAGGTACTCACAAGCCTTAGCTCCACATGTGGGGTAACTTAGGCTGACCCCTTTTGATACAAACTTCACTTGGGTGCCATCTGGAGAGGCTCATTGGAAAGTCCTTTATAAGCAAGTTCGGGAAATGTTACTGAGTGAGGAGCTGAAACTAGTTGAATCATCAATCCTTACCCTGAGGAAAGCCAGTCTGAGATCGCTCTGCTGACAGGGGTTGCCTTGCAGCTGCTTCTGTGTTATTTCAGAGACCTTCCTTCAGGAAGGTAAGGGCAGGATTGAGATTTAAAAGTTCATTTTGTGCCTCCGCAGAATGGGTGGAGTTCACCCCTTATGAGGTTGGGTTCTTAAAATATGGTGCCTTCATTCGTGCAGAGGATTTTGGCAGCAAGTTCTTCATGGGTCGCCTGATGAAGAAACTTCCCGAATCTCGCATCTGTTTCATGAAAGGTGATGTGCTCCATGGCAAAAATTTGAATTGCATAAAAATGTACTTTATTTTTAAAAGCCAGTGGCCTGCAACATGCAGGATTGAAGTAAAGTGTAGAATGTGTTGTTCTCACCTCTGGCTGAATTCCTTAGACACTGAAGATAGGCTAAAAAATACTTAGAGGAAATTTCAAATAACACTATTAATTGTTGCTTTTGTCTTGAATGGTGAGTCTCATCCCTGAGGTTTCAGGGCTGCTTAAAGAATGTAGGTTTGTTGTGAACCAAGCAGCAGCAGAATTCCACAAGGAAAACACTTTTTTTAAAAGAAAAACTAGAATCTTAAAACCAAATTTGTCCATGAATGGCATTATTTGATAACAAAAAGCAATGCAGTTACTGAATTTGCTCTAAAATGTCAATTTTGAGTAGTTTTCTGAACTGTTACTGATAGCTTTGCAAATTTGATGATACTCTAAATCCTTTGTAATTTTGCTAGCATGATTCAATCAGTGAGGCTTGTCATCCTTATTTCAGTCAAGTGGGTAGCTCCCAGTAATGCATGAAAGACAGCTTTGCAGTTTTTATGCAATTCTTGTTTTAGTTCTGTGTAATGCTAGAACTCTACCACACCCCTTTGCATGCTAGTTCTTTGGGGTAAAGTTGTCAGCAGAAGAGTCCACCTGCTCTTAAGCCCTGAACAGCAGTGGTGTTACATGTAAATAAGCACAACACACAACAGGACGCCAAGAATACCAGTAAGAAATGGTTTACTTACAAACTGAAAGATCTGTACAACCACCACCACCATGTGGTATTCCTTATCTGGTATGCAGAGAAGTTGTGCACCTCGATGTATGATGCACGAGGAGCCTGGAGTCAAATGGGTACAATCACGAGAAAATATCTGGGCATGAGGAACAGATTATAGTGCTTTGCCTCACAGACACTAGATCTCAGAGTTTTAATGGCTATGCTTAGAGCTTTTAGTGATGTCATGAGTTAAGAAAAGAGGTGGCTGAGGGAGAAGACTCAGAAAACAACACAGTATAAATAGGTCTCAAAAGTGGAGGACAAGTTCATGGAAGGTAGTCCAACTAGTGGCTCTGAAACAATAATTCAGATGCAGCCACCAGCCCTAGAAGTACCAAATACCTTGAGATGCTGGAGAGTACACTGGAGAAGAGATGCCTTCATAATTTCCATTTTCTTGTATTCTTCAATTAAGTACTCTGTGCTAGCTGCCAGAGGTAAGAGGTAGACTACAGAGCTAGGTGGGACTACAAGGTCTTCTTCTGAGAACATTGTGCCTCCATTGCAGTTTTGCAACAACAGTGGTGTAGTGTGTTCATACCTGAGGTGGCCAGATAGCAAGCACACCCAGAACATCCAGTCTGGGCTGAGCTCTGTCCCCTCACCCTCAGCACCTGAATTAGGCAGGTGACCCCACAGCCATAGGTGCATTTTCAGAAAGGATAGAGTGGAGAGTTAAAGCAATGTTGCCATCTAGTGATGCAACATGTAATGCCCTCTTGGGTTGTACTATTAGTTACAGCATGATAACTTAAGGAAAAAAGCCAGCTGACATCTGCAGGGAGAGATAAGGCCTTTTATAAGAGCAATGTCTACAGCTGGAAAGATTGAATGAGCTTATGAGGGATACAAGACCCTCAGGTTTCCAGAAGAAAGTCTGGGGTACGTGAAAGCTTGTATGCTATTTTCAACTCTGTTAGCCTAGTAAAAGGTACTATCTCTGCTCATAGTTCTTACTTCAGCAAATATAGAAACTGTGAAAATTCAGTGCAAGAGGTTAAGAAAGCATTGCTATTTAATTACCACTGAGTTCTGAGGGGACAACAGAGTTTGGAATATACTAAAATGCACGAGCAGTGTGTAGCTCATGGGTCTTGAGGGGCTGGAGGAGTTATGGAGTGAGAATTCACCGAGTGAAGACAGGAGAAAGGAGAGGAGTTGCTTTCTTATAGCAGGCCTGGACAGAAGCTTCTCAAGCTGCAGGAAGATGAAGTTGTGTTGAGGGAAACTTGCCGGTAATTATCTGCAAATTAACTCTGGTTGCCAGCTAAGTGTAGAACCAGAGACCCCCTGTCTGATTTCTTAGTTACTTATAATGTTTCTCAAGTGAGTCCTATTCTTACGGGGACTTTCTGTGAAGCAGAAGGCCATTGGCTTCTTGTCCCAGTCTACAAACAAGGCAGGTCTAAAAGAGAATTATATTTCTGTTACTAATTTATGGAGTGCATAATTATTGTATTGTGCAATTCAAACTATTGCATCCTTTGCAATGTATAGCTTTTGCAAAGCTTTCACTGGTAGAGGTTTTCAAGGTGAATCTCAGCACTGTCTTCTCTGGTGGAGCTAATCTCAGAGCCTATGGCAGAAATGTGGAGGAAGAAATATTCTCTCTACTACTGCCTAAAAGGAGGCTGTAAGGAAGGCAGGTGTTGGTCTCTTCTCACAGCTGCAACTGACAGGACAAGAGTAAATGGCGCTAAATTATGCCAGGGGAGGTTTAGGTTAGACATTAGGAAAAACTTCTACACTGAAAGGCTTATCGAGGACTGGAACAGGCTGCCCAGGGAAATGGTTGAACTACCATCCCTGGATGTATTTAAAAGCCATCTAGATAGGGTGCTCAGGACATGGTGTAGAAGTGGCCTGGTAGAGACAGATAATGGTTGGATCGATGATATTAAAGTCCCTTTCCAACCATAGTGATTCTATGATTCTGTGATATTTACATGATCCAAGAGGCTTTTGGAGCTTTCTGCACTGGGGACACATTTTTGGATGTTATTTTATGTGAGAGGCCAGAAGTGGAAGAAGGACTATGAGGCTGAGAATAACAAGGAGAGGGAGAGGAGTCCTGCTCAAAAGAAATTGTGGGAAGAAAAATCCTACAAAAGAGAGTGAAGATGTCTTGATTTAGATTACTACTCTGCAGATTATCCCAAACTGTGCTCTAACCACTTGAATCTTGGCTATTGAGAGCAACCTTCAAACGTGTAACTGAGTATATGGTTGTATATGATCTACTTTGTAGACCAAACCCTTATTTTATGGGAAATGGCATGAGTTTACTCTCTGACTGTTATTTATAGGACAGAAAATGTTTTTTTGCAGTGTATCAGTAATAGCTTTACGTGACAATGAATTGCAGCGGCTGAAGGCCTGGCACAATATTTAAAACTTTTTAGGTTCCTCTTGGAGGACAAGATACGAGTTGCTTCAAAAGAACTTCATACAGTTTTGGGTGAGAGTTTAGAAACCCTGAGGCTTTCTGATACTCCTTGGAAAGCTGAAAGGTTATTTTTTTAAAGGGATATTTTCCACTAAAATGTTTCCAAAGCAGTTTCCCTGCTCTCTACCATTGCACAGGCCTGTGGAGCAATGTCTTTTCGTACAACCTCTTGGATGCCTGGAATTCATCGGATCCTACAGAAAGGTGCTCACTGAGGTGCACCCAACACAGGACTGTTGATGTTGGTTCGTTATGTTTCTGTTTCTACTCTACCTGCTGTCTTATGAATCTGTAAATGAATGTTACGTTCAGATGTATATAGCACAAAATCTTTGTGAAAACTTTTTACATCTTAAAACCGAGGCCAATACCACAATGCTCTTTTTACTTTTCTTTCCACTGAAGTGTCATGTTGCCAGTGATATCTAATTAGGTTTCCTCTCTGACTTCATAGCAACATTATTTCAATTTGTCTCCCTTCGACTGAATTATGCAAGAGGTGATTTGCCACCAAATATAAAGCTACTGAAGTTTTTTAACGTCATTGCCGGGGGCCTTTCAGTGAACCTACGTGTTATAACAAGCATCTCGGTGCTGTATTCTGTGTCTGCCTTGGCAGATGATACTTTTCATATGTTGTTGACGACTTGGATATATCAGTTATGCAGAACTCCATTTCCATTTGCTTTGATCTTGTAAACCTATGTTCTCCTTAAAGGTGTTGGCTGTCCTTCCTGTGTTCAAATGTGGTTAGCGAATTTCTTTTATGTGCTTTTCATCACTTTCTCCATGGAAGTGTTACAGAACCCTGAGCTCAATAAATGCTTGTGATAGAAAGTCATTGGCCCCTTTTCCCAATCTCATGAGATGCCTTTAGCACGGCCCTTTTTCTCTGCTCTTTTCTGGGTGTCTAAGTCTCCCAACAGCACTTGTGTTTTTAAAGGCTGGTTTGGACTAATTTTGAAATAAATTGGTCCAGGTTCTCAAACTACCCTGGTCTTCACACAGGGAATCCACCTATGACTTCTATCATGCAGTAGATAATTTTTTTCCAGCTTTAGGAAGTTTGCTGCCAGTCTGACTTTGTTTTTTTGTGGAATATGGTTTACTGAAGATTTATTTTCTTCTTGTTACTACTTTGATACTGATTTGATTGTATATTGCCATGTTTTATTAGGATCTTCTTTTCTCTAGCTAATATTAGATCTCTTTTGATATTTTAAGTATTGCAAAGAACTGTATTGAAACAAGAACTTGTTCATCTCGTTTACCTTTCAGAAGGGGATGAGCCTTCCACACCAGCCAGGAGCCATGAGTTGGAGACTTACTTAGTCCCCCCTGAATGTGGCATCATGGGCATCATTCGGCATATCCTGACCGAGCGTGTGATGGTCTCCAAGTTCTACAACTTCCTGAAGGGGTTCCAGATGCACAATGAATACCTTCAGAGCAAAAGCTTCTGTATATGGAAAGGTAAGCACCTCTGAATATTAATTTTTATCTGCTTAAATGGTTGGTGTTTTCATAAGTGAAGAGAAGGCAGAGGATGAACAGGCTTTGTTCTTCAGTTTGGAAACAAAAATTTCAAGAAAACTAATTAAATTCCATCCAGCCGAATCAGCTCCAAGAAGTCCCTTGATTCCAGGGAAGGGCGACTACTAATCATCAGGGAAGGAAGAGCAGCATGAGAAGTGAAGGAGCTCTGTCTTTTTACCTGGGACAGGTCTTTCTTTTCTGTGTCAAGGCTGAGCTTCCCTAGCATGACAAGGTCTTGGAAAGCAAAAGTAATGGGGAGACAAGAGGTATTTTTTCCTCCCTTATTAGCCAAACATCAGATGTGTCACTTCTTCAGTGAATCATTCATCATAACAATTATTTCCTTTTAGATACTGTACTAGAGAATTTCCCCAACCAGCTGACAGAAACAGCAGAGTTCATGTGCCTGGCAGACACGGCAGGATACATTGACATCAGCTACCCACCGCTCATGAGGCCAGAGAGGAAAGTGGATGTTGTCCTACATTTAAACTATTCTTCTGGATCACAGACATCGGTGCGATTACTCTATTTCCATTGATAATGACTGCTGCCTTTTAGCCCTTTCAGCCCTCTTTAACTCCTAAATAGTTAGAATATTTTATGTAGAATAAACTGTCCCTGGGAGAAAAGGATTCTTGGTGTACAGCTCCCATTTTGTAGGTGCCTAGATCCTTCAATGATGCTGGTATACCATGGCAAATGCCCTAAGGAGAACAGAAATAGTACCTGTTTTCTAAATCTTTTATTTTAATTAACCCTTTGACAGGTAAATGCTATCTCCTAGACCTATGTGCTCCTGAGATCTTGATATGGCTATCGAGGCTACAGTTCGTAGGGAGTGTTTCTCTGGAACAAGTACCACCACTGATGAACTTATTTATCTTGTAATATCCATCCAAAGATATCCTCATGCAGTTGAATTAGAAGGAATTTGTCCAGTTGTCTTTAGAACAGAAATTGAATTTTTTTTTTGTTTTGTTCTAAATAATGGAGAAGAATTTTCCTTTGACTCTATCTGCTGTTTCAGACACTAGCTAATAACCTGGTCTGTAATTCCTGTTACTAGATATGGATAAGACAGGAGTTCTTGAAGGCAGGAATTTTCATACCTGCCAACCAAATTCAGGAACAAAAATTCTCTTTTAAATGACTTGCACACCTGTAAGATTAAATTAACATTTCAGTCAAGGTGATGTTTGCTCTCAGATGCCTACATCACTTCTCACAACCATCTTAAGGCATCTAAGACAGGTAAAGGCTTTTAAGTATTTTGTGCCATGTCAACAAAATATTTGTACCTTTCTGAATCCACATTTAAAAACGGTACCATTTTAGCTTCCCATCTGTTCCGCTCATTGCGGGATTTTCTCCAACAAGGGGCATGTTTCTGTATCCTAAGCAGCAAGGCCAGCCTTGCCTGGGGCCATGAACTTCTTATTTATCTTGCAGATAAAGGCTGATGATGATGAGGAGGTGAGATAACAATCAGGAGTGCAAGTTGGAGGCTGGGTATTGAAGTGTTGTTTTGTTAATAACTAGTACTTAATACCTCACAATAGAGACAATGGCTAGAAGGAATATTGACAGTGAATGCTTCTCCCAGATCTTTGTGAAGGGCCAGTGATAGGTGCATTGTGCATTAGGAAAAGTTGGGAGGATGGCAAGATTTCTGACCTTTTCTTTTTTCTGTCTGAATGCAGCCTTTGGAAGAAGCCTCCAAGTACTTCCTAAAGCAGGGAATCCCATTTCCCAAAATCCACCTGAGTGAAGAAGAAAAGAAAAATCTAAAGGAGTGCTATATCTTTGAAGACACAGAGACCCCAGAGGCACCAATTGTGGTGTTTTTCCCACTGGTGAATGACACCTACAGAAAATACAAAGAGCCTGGTAAGCGTTGGGACAGAGATTGTCCTCCCACCACCTGGCCGCCCTTTGGCTGTGTTGGGGTGGGAGACATGGTCTAGCGTGATCCCCTCCTTCCCTTGCTGTGGCTCCCGTGGGAGAGAAATGCAGGTGTCCAAGTAGCAAGGAGCAATGTTGCATCCCATCTGGAAAGCGGGGTGTGGGACCACATCTACACCCCCATCAATGATTTTTCTTTATTTGCCAGGTGTGGAGCGCAACCCTGCTGAGATGGCACAGGGTGATGTGGATGTTTCCAGCATTTTTTCTCCGTACTGCTTACACAGTTTTACCTACACAGAGGAGGAGTTTGACAAGCTGATAGAACTGACCAGCTACAACATTCAGAACAACAAACATCTGATCCTTCAGGCTTTGAATTCAGCCATAGAGCAGAAACAACAGCAGAAGAAATAAACACCGTCTAGAGTTGCAGAAAGATACTGGTATACCTTTTTTTTTTTTCCTGCAGAAGAATCAAGACCTGCTTGTGAATGAGCATGATGGACTTGGAAAAGTATAAAGACTTGTTTCAGCCTGTGGTTCCTTTCCACCATGTGGTGATCCTAGATAAACTAATCAAACAAAATAATTAGTCTTGTGCTTTATTTATGTTGGATTTCACTGCTGGTGAAGTACATACATGTATATGTAGTAAATCAAAGGTTAGGAAATATGAGGCTTATTGATGAGTTTTTTAAATGCATGAATATGGGAGATCAGTAC
This sequence comes from Eurystomus gularis, assembly GCA_013400335.1. Lineage (NCBI taxonomy): Eukaryota > Metazoa > Chordata > Aves > Coraciiformes > Coraciidae > Eurystomus > Eurystomus gularis. Next base: position 103,093 of record VZZY01015102.1, on the reverse strand, counting down.
AAATTCTTTCAAATTTTACTGCACTAGTAGAAGTTAGTGAAGCTGAATGAGCTATATATATTTAAGTTATTCCAAACCTAGTGCAACTGAAAAATATGTAATAAATGTGGAAAATTTCAAAGAAAAAGACAAAACTGTATTTTTATACAGTGTCAGCAAGATTTTTTTTTTAGAACTAACATGCAAAACAAAACAAAAGATACAGAAAATCTGAATTTGGAAAAGATAAATCTCACATACTTCTGAATTTACAAGTGTTATTACACCGGCAATATTTAGATTTGGAAAATTCCTTGGAAGTGACTGTTTCAAAGCCTAATGTGAGTCAGGATCAGCTCTTCTGGTGTGTGGGTAAGTACCTAACCTGGACCTGTGCTTTTCAATGAACACTCACAGTATTTATAGGATCCAGGTCAGCATCCACATCTCATTAATTTCAATAGGTTTAATAGTATTTCTTTTTATTATAGGATGGGCTGCTGTGGGAATAATAACATAAAAAACCGAGAGACATTCAGATTTTGTGGTAAGAAGGCAGGCTAAGTGCTTTGCACTGATATCCACGAGTAATGGTCCAACTTTGTCAGTTCCTGACTGTATACAAACAACACAGGCTCGATGAAACTACTATAAATAGCAGAAGGCAATTCGTTGAAACTGCTTATTTTTGAGATGAAGGCCAAAATAATTATCTGCTTTATGAAGCATTTTAATAAAGCGAATATTCTGTAAACCTGTTTTGTTAAAGTGAAGAAACAAATTTTTAAAAGATACAATGCTCCAGTCAGTATCAGCTGTCCTTAATTACTTCAAATTTAAATGAAATGTAGTAACTTGTCTGCGCTGAAGTAACATGGATTGGCAAACACAGAGCTATGAATAATGAATCACAGCCAAAATAGAAAATAGATCCCTAATTCAAAATGAAATGTGAACCTCTAAAAGGCTGAAAATTTCTCTGCCCTCTTGCTATTATCATCTGTCTCTCTCTTCCTTCAAGCATTCCTCTGTGCCTTGACTTCCTCTAGCCTTTATCATCTTTAGTGTCCCACAACCTCCTCCGATGAACTCAGCCCCCTTAGGGGTGGTGTGTCCTTGCCTCTGTTGCTTTCCCAGACCCTCACATCTCCATCTAATTTGCAGCCCTGGTTCAAACCTCCAGTGTGCTGAAATGGCTATTTACTTGCCAGTGCTCATCAAGGGCTCCTCTCTTTGTGATCTCTGCTGCTGAGTCACACAGTCCCTTTTGGCATTGCCTCTCCTCTGTCCCAGCTCTAACTCCCTCTCAGGCTTCCCTGTTTATCATTATGGCAAACCCATTTATGGTGTCACACGTTTATTATTTCTCCCATCCTGCCATCTTCCAGCTGGGGTTTTGGGCATCTTCAAGAGCTGCAAATGGAGTTCCTACCCCTGCCACCCAAGTCCTTTGATGACACCAGATTTCAAGAACCTTGCCTCTCTCTTCCTACCCTTACCTTTAACTATACCCCTTTACTTCCCTTGCTGTCTTTTTGTTTGTTGGTTTAACAGACGGAAGCCCCATTTATTCCCAGTGTGCCACTAAGACATGCTCTGCTGTACCTGCCAGGGGCTAAGCCCATCCCATCTTCTGGCAGTCTGGCCAGGCCCAGATCATAGCTCCTAGTGATGCTTTCGGTATGGGTAAAGCTCTTGGACAAGAACTGGATCTTCTTGTCAATTCTCCTCTTGCAATCCTCAAGCATCCATGACTGTCTTCTTTCAGATATGCTCACAGCCACCTGAGTCCCACAACAAGGTTCTTGCTGTTATCTTGAAAATACCTAAATGTCCTGTGTTACTGTAGACCTTGAAAAAGGCCTGGCTTAATTCTCTATCTAGCTACCCTTTTCCTGGGACACTGGGGGCCTTCACCCAGAGATGATCAGCAACCCCATAGGTAGTGCTCTTGAGTTGAAGAGAAGGACACCAGCTATCGTGCCATCTGCAGTTGGTTTCTTCCTCTCTGAGTTATTGTAAAGATGTCTCCAGGTGACTGCTCCTCAGGAGTGGCCTGTTCTTCTGACTCACTTGTAGTCAGCGCTTCTGGTTCATGTTTAGTGCTTTGGTTGTGACTTAGGGGGTTGGTTAATTTGTTGGGCTCAGCTTGTTTTTTATTATTAAATTTATTAATTAATTGTGCAGAACACTTGCAGAAGGTCATCAGTTCTTGCAGGCCAGTGTGGAGGCTTTGTGTGGCTTTGTCTTCTGGCGTTTTCTGTTCTCGTTTCAGCTGCTCATGTGGTATGTTGCTGAGCCTCTGAGCTGTACTGAGGCATTGAAGGAATGTAGGTAACTGCTGCAGATGTGGACATTTAAAAGCACTTCTGGTTTTGCAGGCTGGGAGTGTCCGTTTTTACAGGAAATAGAAGTAATTTCATGGAATTATCCTTTCAAGGGAGGAAACAAACTAGGGGTGAAGCAGCACCGCAGAGATCCAGGCTCATGCTCTACCGCAGTGTTAGCATCGACAAGAGTTAGCATGATTTTTCCCAAATATTTTAAAAGGCAGAACTCTTGGTAGCTGTGATAATAGGAACTACAAACACTAACAGAGTGACCTCCTTAATTGTAATTAATATGTTCTGCATCTTTTCTGTGTCTGGCTTTTCCTTCTTACCTATTCATTATCTGCAGGTAAGTGAAGGGATTAACATGCAATTGCACCTTTGCCCCAACCCTTCTGATTGTCACAAACGTGCATCCCGGAACTGGGAAGCTCAGTGAGGTGAGTCAGCCCTAAGGAACCTATGGAAAACAGCAGTGGGATTTTTTAACCCCTTGCAAGACATGTGAGTATTTGAACAGTCCTGTCAGATGAGTGCCACAGAGGAAGCAGGAGCTAAAGGGATGGTTGGAAGCACCATGTTATGCTGTTCTGTACCCTGAAGAGTGATCAAACAAAAGATTATTGCAAACAGCCTGAGTAAAGTGAGCTATTTCTTTGTGAGAATACAGGTTGCACCACGTAAATGATGGGAAATGTGCCTGTCACAACAGATACAGGAGAACGTGGGTGGTAGAGCAGAACTCCCTTCTGTGAAACGCTGTGTCAAAACCTGTTCACATGTAAAGTGCTGCTGTGTATGTGCAATATCTCACCATCTTACTACAGTGATAACGCTGCAGAGGGGGTGCCCAAAGAAGCTGTGGATGCCCCATCCCTGGAACTGTTCAAGGTCAGGTTGGATAGGGGTTTGAGCAACCTGGTCTCGTGGAAGCTGTCCCTGCCCATGGCAAGCAGGTTGGAACTAAATGATCTGTAAGGTCCCTTCCAACCCATCCTGTTCTATGACTGATTTCCAGCAAGGCTGTTTTCCTTATGCCCTGATTGTGATGTGCTGGTCAACAGGTAGCAATAGGTGTCTTTTATGCCATTGAACTTTTGTACCTTTATGCTTCTCCTGAAGGTCTGTCCCTTGCAAGGTTACCACTGAAGCCCAGCATACTTACAGCATTCATAAAACGTTTCCCCAGCACTCCTCCTATATCTCCAGCTATTCACATCATCAAAACTCTGGGATGCCTTGACATGACTTCTGTTTCTTCTTCCTTGGGTCTTGAGGTCTCCTTTGCACTCAATCCAACCCACTATTGCTTATCCCCTTTTCTCTATGCAGTTTAGTGCCTCACCCAAATGTCATGGCCTGATCCCAGCTACCCTTGTAGTATTCATGCTTGTTCCAAATATGACCAAACCTCCATCATTCAGACTTGAAGCTTCTGGAGATACCATTGCAGTGTGGAGGAGACATGTGAGACAAAGGGGAAAGATTAAGAAAACAGTTGGTATAAAAAGGGAGGAAGGAGGGAAGAAAAAAATTGTGATACTGTAAAGTGAAAAAGGGAATTATAGCTATGTGGTATTGAGAGGGACAAAGGAAGGAAACAGGTATTTTGGAAAGCCAAGGAGTCAATGGGGAAGAAAAGATGGCACAAATGGAATGAAGAAAAGAAAGAGAAATCAGGAACAAAAAGGTGGTGGAGACAAACATTTAAAATTGGGTTAAAGGTACATCCCTCCTCTAGTTTCTTCAAAGCAGTCTTGACAGGCTATTCCATTAAAAAGAATAGCAAGTAAAAAACCCTAATCTGGAAAATGTGATGGCATTAAATCCTGCTGCTGAGATTGTGACCACTCTGGGCTTACAAGCACCTGATATGCATACTGTAAGTGGTTTCTAGTTCCCCGTTCTCTCTTCTCTGCTCTGAAACACTGGAAAAAGATGGTCCATCAGCCCCTAGCAGTAGGATGTTTCCTGCCAGCTGCTCCTTGTTTCACCCTTCTCTCCCTCAGCTAATAATCTTTAAAGTAGTTGTAAATATATGAAATGCTTCTTCCCTTCCTATTTCTTTTCTTCTGCTGAAGTAATGGAGCATCCTTAGAGTCTGATAACTATCAGGTAAGGAGCTGCAGGTTTCTACATATATTAATCTGCAGTTATAAATCTTGAGCAACTGATACTTGTTTCTTTAATTTTGCAATTTCTGCTACTCAGCTGGCTAACATCCAAAATTGTTCCAACCAATCTTGACAGCAAGCCATGCTCCAAATTCCTTCTTGAGCTGCAGTTGCTTAGGTTTGGTATCTACTCTGTAAATATATGACGTAGTTTATTTCTGATATTTAATAGATGATATGATATCTTAGAATTTGCTACAGATTATATACTTTGGTCCCGTGTGCAGAATACTATTCAGGAAATCCTTCGTATATCCTTAAAAAGTACCTTTTCTGGTTACTCTTAAGCTCTGGTCCATGATCATTGCCGGTGCAGGACCTGATAGCCTATAACCTGCAGTTGGTTTGGGGCATGGTAGGAAGCACTATACTGGTCATACTGCCCTTGTGCTGGTTTCCAGCTTGTGAGGAGATTATAAACTTGCGTGTAGTCTGCAGAAATATGGAGAATGAACGGTGATTTAGAAAACTTTAGGAAGCATCTTCTAGTTTACTGTACTCCTGGGTGTACAGAAAATGTCCCATAGTGAGACCACTACAACCACAGAGGACTTCCTCAGTGTACAGGTTAACTATTGAGGACTGTACAATTGCAACATGCACTAAATATATATATATAATATATATGTATATGTGTATGCTGATGCACATGTATGTGATGGCTATACTTTTCTTGCTTTTCTCAGTAGGGTCATCATGTCCTAACAGGAGTATATTCTGGTACTTTTAAACTCTTTGGTTAAAGACTTGCTTTAAAATTCATTTTCCAGAAGATTTCTTCTTGCCTGTGACAAGGGTAAGACGACAGACAGCGGTGGTGTCCCTGCCTCCTGTGAGTTTCCTCTCCTGCTCCACATCTCCTTCCTTCAGTAACTGCACAAGTGATGGTCTAAGACACCACTCCTCCTGTGGGAAGACGATGTAGCTGAGCCAGGTTGCCCATCCGATTCTGCACTCTGATGCTCTTTTTTTGTATGGAAGTATCCTTCTGAAAGGAGGTTGTAGGGAGGTAGGGTTTGGTCTCTTTGCCCAAGTAACTAGTAACAGAACAAGAGGAAATGGCCTCAAATTGCACCAGGGAAGGTTTAAATTGGATATTAAGAAAATTTTCCTTGCTGAAGGAGTGATTAAGCACTGGAACAAGCTGCCCAGGGAAGTGGTGGAGTCAGCATCCCCAGAGATGTTAAAAAACCGTGTAGACATGGCACTTCAGGACATGGTCTAGTGGTCCTGGTGGTGTTGGGTTGATGGTTGGGCTTGATGATCTTAGAGGACTTTTCTAGCCTTAATGATTCTATGATTGTATGTATCTGAGCACAGTGAGGTGGGCAAAGCCAGTCCTGGTTGTGTTTCCAGCTTGTTGGAGTAACCCCACACTCATTTTGCCTGGCCTGTTCGAAGGCTAGGCAGGTACGTACTGTTGCAAGGCCTTCAGGCGAACACTGGCTATCGGCTGGTTTGGTCCAGTCCAAGACTGTGATAAAAGAAATCACAAAGCTATATTTGAACACGTTGAAAAATTTTAGATTTGTCACAGAGTCAGATGTAATACAAGTACCTTTGCCAGGTGACTGATGCTTCTACAAACTGGGTTGTAGTGTGACTAAGAAACCTAAGTGTTAGCGGAAGTACGAGGTCTATCAGTCTCTACAGGATGAGAGCAGTGTGCTGTTTGCTGCCAGGGCAACTGCAGTTTTTGAAGCAGACAGGTTATTTTGCTTCATCTATCCTTAAATTACTGAAATATGAAATGTAAAAAAAAAAAAAATCATTCAACTTGGAACCTCTGCTTTTCGTTCTCTGGGGCCATTCAGCTTCGTAAATCCAGATTTTACATTAGGTAACACTGGTCCAGTTGTTTAATGACAGCCTCGGAATTTTCTTTCTTTATGGCATCACTCAAGTAGAAGCAGAATATCTTCATTTAGCTGAAGGTCATACAGGTCATTCCAGATGGCTGAGTGTGCATATAATGGGGAATTAACTCTGCAGATGCGGGTGGCTGTACACAGAATCTGCCTCTTCTTCTCCATGGATTTCTTTGAGGACAGAGAATTGCAATTTTCTTAAGATTTGCCACCTTTAGAGAGGTTTCTAGGTGAATACCATCACTTATTCTAATGTTCCTCTGAAGTAATCAGCCTTGGTAAAGATGGCCTGCACTACTGGTATTTTTAGTATCCCGTGGCAGGCCTTCCAAGGTGAGGCAGGTCTTCTTTTCTGATGAGGCTAAAAATGATTTTTCTCTAAATTAAGCTGCAAGAGGAGTTCTCCAGGATGAAGCTCAGAGTGTCCATGACCCAAAGCTGAAAGATGCTCTTGTACTTAAGTGTGAGCAGAGCTACTTTTCATGCTGGAAATGCAGATGCTGTGACACAGCCTACAGTTACTGGAGCTGCTAGTTTGTTATTCATTGGCTTTGATGTGTTTGAAGACTGTAATTTCCACTGGGTAAGCTTGGAGAGGTTCATCTGTTCTTTGTTCATGCTCTTTGGTTGAACAGAATCTCTGTAAAATAAAACTAATGAAACTAAACAGCTAGATACTATATTCCATTCATCCTGACAAGGGTTTCCTGCAGTTCCCATGTAAAGTTCAATTGCCTTTCTCTGGAAAATGTGTGAAAGCGTAACTGTTATCTGCTTTGCACAACTATTATATATTTCCTTGTGCTTTTTTTGTTGAATTTAAGATACCGCTAGGCACAGTAGTAGTCCTAGGTAATGTTTGTAACCATAGGCATTGATCTCAAGGTCTTTGCTAACTTCTGCAAATGTCCATCTCCTCCTCCTCTGCCATCCTATTGCACACCATTTGGTACTGCTACTCCATGCTCCTCACTCATTTCCCCTACCCACAGCTCACCTCTGCAAGCTGAAGACCCAGGCCCATGACCACACCTTGGCCTTGCTCCCCTGAGAAGAAGAAACAGGAGCAGGCCTGGAGGGGCTGGGAGCTGCTGGTCCACGCAGTAACCTGTCAGATGGTGGGGGTGGCCCTTACCAGAGGCGTTAATGTGTGGTGCAGGGCAGTGTCTCTTCGCCAGCAGTGAGTTCAGGTCCCATGGCCTGTATGGAGACTTTGACCAAGGTGGACAGGTGTGTGCCTGCACGCACACAGGTCACTGAGGTTATTCACACACAGAGGCTTTTTCCAAGCCTCACCTTCCCCTACACAGGAGCTACCATCACTCTCTGCTCGGGAAGGTCCCTATGTCACAGGTGGGGAAGAGCTGGCTTTGAAGGAGCAGGCTTCAGAGATGGTGTCCTTCATGCTTCTCTGCTTGGCAGGATGGCCCAGGATTCTGCTTACCACAGAAAAATTGTGGTAGCAGTGCAGGACCCAAGGGGTAAGCGCAGGCTGGGAGAGGTTCACAGCCAGAGGAAGGTACCACATCCCTTTTGACTGTTGTTCTCGCCCCATAAGAACCTTCCCTGGAGCAGTCATCCTTGGCGCTCAACCATCTTCAGCAATGGGAGGGAAGTCCTTTACTTATAGAGGTGAGATGGGTGGAGCCTCAGGTCATTTTATAAAATAACTTGTCATTGACTCCTCCAGGAGTACATCCTGCAAACATGTCTCAGGAAGTGCTGCCCGTGGAGGTGCCAGAAATGCTCTATTACAGGAATCCAGGGAAGGCCATGATGCCACCATATACGAAAGCACAACAGGTAAGGAAACAGCTTGAAAATTTTGCTTAAGGTCCACTGCATTTGAGAGAAAACAAAATCCTGCTTTATGAGTGTGTTTACATACAAGCTGCTGTACAAACTTACTGTCTGATGGGACCAGGCAGCAACGCCTCTGTCTGAAGGAGTTTAAGTTGAAATGTTCTTTTCCGGGCTATCAGTGGCAAAAGTTCTCTTGACTCCACTGGAGCCAAAGATCTCAGCTTCATAAGCAAAATGAGGGAAGTTGGCGTAGCAGGGGGACAGAAAAAGGAGACAAAGTAGAAGAAATGAAGAGGAAAGGAAACAATTTTTAGGGTGCTGATATATCAGCCTGAATCCAGACCTAGATTTAAAAAATATTTTGTCTTCCAAAAATAAATACTACTTTTATTAAAAACTTAAAATTTCTGTATCAAAGCAAAATTTTGATGTGTATTAATGTGACAACCTTGTTTATTGTTATAGGAAATAGGATAATGCCAGGACAGAGAACGGGGATAGAGAATTGAATTTTATTTCCACATTCCCAATTTTGTTCTGAAGTTTCCATTTTGCTTTGCATTCCCTGGTCTTTTCAAGATTTGCATTTAATTTTAACTGTAGTATGTTATACATTGTTCTGTGTGCTTTTTGACTGGATGAAGGCACATTGCTTCAGGAAGTACTCTGGAAACAGAAACAAAATACTTTTGACTTTTTTTTTTTTACAGGAACTGTCCTTTAATGGTGTTTTCCTACAAAGCATTTCATAAAGGGGACACCCCATGTTGTAGAACTTGGAAGTTGTAGATTTTGGAACTTCTGTTTCCTGAAAAAATTGATAAGTTAGATTTAAAATTTTACAATTGCAACATGTTTCACACCCTGGGTTCAAACCCAGGGAAGAAATTCTGAGAATTTTTGAAACTGAGATTTAATACTCCTGAGAGCAGGAGCAGAATGCCAAGAAGTCACATGCAAAACAAAAAGCAATACTTATTCACAGAATAAATGCAGAGGCACCGTTTGGGTATCTCACAGCTGAAAAAGCTCTTCCTTCATTGACTCATTGGAAGGATACCCCGACATGGATTTTGTACCAGCATGTGCTGAACCACATGGTGGTTTGTTCGTTATGCTGAGCACTGTAACACAGCTGGGTGTAACCAACAGCTGTGCTAATTGAGGTTTCAGCACACACTATTGCAAGTAGGAATTAATTATCTACCCTGATAATGCTGCTGTTGTTGTTTTAACGTTAGCATTTATAATTTCTTTCTTTCTTTCTTCAGGATGAAGACTCAGACATCAATTCTTTGGGAGATGGTGAACTGCAAGATGAAAATGAAAGGGGAACTGTACCAGACAAAGGTGATTTCAAGGTATAGTGAACAAGAGAATTTCAAACACGAGGGCTGAGTGTTTTGTTTTGCTCAATAGGGGAGAAGGCTCAGGTAGATAAATAACGATGGCAGCAGTTTGAGTTTTACAAGGGAAATGTCCTTAAGTTTATGGTTTGGATCATATTGCTCCATTTATGATTATGATTTTCAGAATTGTCTGTTGGATTTCTCTGTTATGTTTGATTGGGAGCACGTAGAGTATCTACTGGTTGAATGCCTTGCTTACTTGTTAACAAAATCCGTTGGTGAGTTTTCTGTCCCATGATGATGTTTATAACTGAAAGGGCCAAAAGTAACAGTGACACATGTTCTGCTGTAATGGCTTTGGCAGTGCAATCTTTATCTTAGCAGTTTCCTTCGGACTCCTGGATCATTGAACCTTCATTTTTCACCACTTTGGTGCTCCATCAGAAAAAAACTGCAATGGGATTCTCTAAAAGGAGTGATGATTGAATGTGCTAGAGCTATTTCTTGTGTTTGAAGATCAGCTGTAGGTTTATTTTTGTTAGATGTAACTGGTTTGGATAGGAGTTCTCATCGTGCTACTTTGCTATCTGGGCAGTAAGTACAGGCATGGTTTCCGGTCTGTCAGGATTAGAGAAGTTTAAATGTGACTCATAAAACAATGTTGTTCCAAGAAGTGTCTGCTTCTGAGCCAGGTAATTCTATGGGAATTTGCATTATAATCCATGCAAACAAGTTATACTGAGGCAAAATGAAGCTGAGAGGAGCTTTATCTGGAAGTTGAAATAATACTGTAAACAAGTGGGCTGGTGAGCTTTGCGATAAGCTAGTTACTGGGTAGTCCTGCTACAATTCAGGCATCAAGTGTTTAAAATAAATTCTTATTAATATTTTCAGTATTTTTACTGTTTCACACACACTTTTCAAAGTTTATCTTTTGCATTTGTCCAGTATTAGGATTTTCTTTTTCTTTTTTCTTTTCTTTTTTTTTTTTTAATAGATCAGTGGCATTAGAAGATTATACTGTATTTTCTCAGGACATATTTTGTCAGTCTTGGGTCTTTGCAGCATTTCATATCATAAATGTTTAGCTTACAGTGCCTAGTATCTCTAGAGCGTGGAGATAGCGAAGTTCTGGACCACATATAGGATGAAGAATTTTGTAGATAGTAAAAACAGGCCGAAAAACAATTCATTGATTAGTTTTTGGTATAACGCCTGCCTCTTACAAGATGTAAGGAACCTAAAATCATGATGAGAGAAAGCAAAAAGATATGAAGTCCTGGGTTATAATTACCTATGATAATTATACATATGACAGTGATACATATGACAAGTAACTTCTTGTCTCTATTTCTTAATATTGCACAGTAATGTGTTTGTTTTTCCATTTTCTGCTCAGGTTATTGGCTTAGATCAAAGACATTTAAGGGTTGTGAAATTTTGAGGGGGCAGGTGGACCAAAAGAGACATCTTACATGTATGAGAATGTGATCTTCTTCTAGACCACTATTATTGTCCCTGTCTCTCACCAAAGGATTACTTTTCACATTTCAAATCCAGAAAATTCATGGCAATATGCTGGTGATAGACTGAGTTGTTGCTCTTGCATCTTGTTACATAGCCATCGATTTTTCTTCTATGATCAGAACATAACATTCTATCCTATCCACTTGCATGATCACAACTTGATTCCTGCAGCATATCATGTGTTTATGTGAAGGACACATATATGCTCTTATCTTCCGCTCGATTTTCCTCAAATGCAAATTTTTCATCACTGAAACTACTAGAAGACTTAAATGTGAGGGTCTCTGACTGCTGAGAGGTATCATCTATTAGAAACACAGAATCATAGAATGCATTGAGTTGGAAGGGACCTTCAGAGGTCATCTAGGCCAATTCCTTGTTGCAGTCATACAACAGCAAATCCTAGCAACTGCGTGTGCCTTTATGCCAACATGCTGATTTTTATCTGCCTTAAAAAATCTATATTATTTAGGCCTTGGCTAGCACTTTGCCCCATGTTCAAGCAGTAGGCAGGGCCAGCTCTGGTGTTTCAGGCATCAGTGCTTATGTTAAAATATTGAAGGATTGCAGCAGGTCTCGTACAATAATTAATGTGAAGGAACAGGAGGGGAAAAATTGGATGCACAGTTCTGAATTCAGGATGAGCCATTTCTTAACAAGATGCCTCATACCTCAGGTCAAGTGGTACCTCATTTCTTTGCCAAGAAAGGGCTCCTTGTCCTTTAAGAGTTTGTGCAGCTAGGAGAACAGCAGCCCTTTAACAGAAGGACAGATTAAACTCTTACCCTTGTGCAAAGCAGGAGCTCTGGCCTCTGCTGAGTTTCAGAAACTGGAAGCAGCTCCTGAGATCATGGGAAGAGTGGGGAGCTGTCACAGCGTGTGGTGGTTAGGAGGTTTCAGCTGCTGCTGCCTCTGATACAGGTGGGACTCTGTCAATGTGAACCAGGAACTGAGGCAGGCAGGAGGGCTGGGTACTCCCTGCTGCCAGGCATGGGGTCCCTCTCTCCCACAAGGGCAAGAGCCTGCTGTTGGGAGCTCCAGCCCAGAGCTCAGCAGCAACTGGAAAGGCAAGAGACAACATCTCCTGAGCCACCTCCAGCCTCCTGGTGCTTGCAGGACTGTGGTACCTGCACAAGCTGCTCCATCCCCAGGTGCCTCCCTTGACACCCTGAGTGGTGGTATGGGGATGCCCAAAATACAGACTTCTGAAATGACACCCTCCAGCTTGCCTCTCGCTTCAAAAATGAGCCACACAAAGTCAAAGGAGGCCACTTCCCATCATCTCATAACTTCGAAACATGGTTTCTGTCATCCGCATTTGACATAAAAAAATATAAAACATCTGTATCTCAGGTAGACCTCTAGATTCCCTTGAGAATTAGTAGTCAGAAATGGAGATTTTCAGAGCATGATGCATGTCCTGTGGTAATGTCTAACGTAGGATGAGACTCCTGAAATGCCTAACAGCTGTCAGATGTAAACACCTATTTTACAGCTATCTGGAATTAGATGTGATGAGTCTCAACCCTCAGATGGTTAGTGCTACGTCTAGTTTCTTTCTCTCATATTTGTCTGGTTGGGAAGGGCAAAAGCAGAATAAGAGGACTCTGTCTTTTCACGGATGGACTACCCCATTATCCTGGCTACAGTTCTACCTATGGGAATAATTCTGAACATGCAGTTGAACACCGTATGTTTTCAAATTTCAGGAAAATTTTCAAAATCAGAAAAAATGCAGTTGTTCACAATCTAGAAACTCTGAAAGATGGAGGACAATGTTAACAGTACTGAAAGGACTATGCAACTAGCTTGAGTTGACAGTCAAATAATAAATCTCTGCAGAAGTCGGGATCGCTGTGAACTGAGAATATCCATGTTGTGTTGAACAATATTTGAAGTTCTGCTTTTTGGAAATGTGTTTCAAGCACAGTATCATGTATGTAGTCTTATTGCTCCAAAGTGTTTAGAGTCCCATGATGGATATATATATATGTGTGTATGTATGAGGAGGTGATGATCTGAAGGACACAAGTCTATGGCCTTGCATACAACCTGTCATGCTCCTGTGGATGCCTAGAAGCTTTCCCTGCTGAAACCAGGGTTATTGTGGCCACATGCATGAAAGGGGTGTTTCCATCCAGCCGTGGGAGTTTTTAATTCACTGATATCCAACCAAGACTTCTGCTAATTCTCATGTAAGGCGATCCGATTAGAAGTTATGTTACTAATAAAAAACATGAATCACATGGCTTGTGAAAACTAGATGATGCCAGCAGTGGTCCTCAGCACCCTGCAGCCCCTGGGCAGCCCTGTAGCCGTCAATGGAGATGCCACAGCACCAACACCTGGAGGAGGTGAAGGAAGCAAGCAATTAGAGTGGCTGCTTTTCCGGCATGGAGCCTCAGCTTGTCAAGAACAAGGAAGAGCTTCAGAGACATGGCCAAATGCAGCAGCATGACCACATTCAGCCCAGGCAGCATGCCACAGTGGAGACCCCTGGAACATCCCACAGCAGTGGGAGATAGGCTCTAGCAGGCTCCAGATACACCATCAGCAGCAAAGTATTTTCCTTCTTTTGATTTGGTACCTGGCTACCAGCTAGTTAAATTAGCATCTAGAGATGAAGAAAGGAGTACATCCTGTACATGATTTAATCTCAGCAGAATGCTTCTCCAGGCCAGGAATGCAAGGAGACCTTAGTCAATGCAGGGAAGCTATCTTTGCCAGGAAAGGCTGCTGTGCCAGTAGATGACATAGAAACGGATAGAGGCGTTATTATTGGGTGACTGCAGGAAAAATGTGTGGGTGGAGAGGAAGCTCTTTTCATGATTTTCATAGATAACACAGGGGTTTTTTCAGGTTGGTCTGTAGAAATGGCCTTTTCAACCATTGGAAAAGTAAATTGATTGTCCTCAGGATATTTTTAAATCTTGTCTGATGTTTGCAGGATAGCTTGTGGAATAGCATGCAGTGTGGTTGCGGTGAAATAGGTAATGGTACCAGCACACTGTAGCACATAGTTTTCTCTGCTTTCTCATTAAAATTTTTCATCCAGCATGACAAAGACTACCTTATCATGAGACCAAATGAAAAGCATTCTACATTTCATGTAGAAAAGCAACAACCTGCTTGGAGGACAGCTGTTTTTTTTTGTGGTGATATAGTTTTCATCCCACACACTGAAGATGAATTTCAGGATCTCTGCATGATTTGTCTATTAGTTTATGATTGTTTTGGAATAAATACTAATCTAAAAGGGGCAACAATCAAGACAGAGAATGCATTGGCTGTCCCACCAGGTTCAAGAGTAAATTCTCTTATTGGGATAAATGTTGTTGGATGATTGCTCTCTGTTTTGGCAAGGCAGCTACAATATTCTGCTACTCAATAGAACATCTGTGGTAAAACAAGGACTTAAAACTGAAAACCAAAATATGCATTGACTCAGTGTACATTTGGCTGTTGTGGAACTGCAGCACTGGAGTAATTTACAGTAGGCATGGTGGAGTGGTGAATACCTGTACTGTTGATACTGCAAGCTGCGAAGATGCTGCTAGCAACAGCCCATGCTGGAAGAGTTTGTTAGATGAAGAAGCCTAGAGACTGAAGAAAGGTACTGAGAGAAAACTAAGTAAGAAAAAGGTAAAGAAGAATAGCCATCCTCTGGTCTCATGAACTCTTGTCTCATCAAGGAGTGCTGTCATTTTGGTGCTCCATAGCCACTTGCGAGGTGACAGGATGTATTATACAGCTCAACTAGTGCAGTAATTTACAGCAGTGTTTCTGGAGAGGGATGCATGCCACACATACCTACATCTGAGCATAAGTGTGACTTTAAAGAGGGTTGGGATAGACCAACGGAGGCACCAATCTGCCAGGAATGCAGATAGCCTGCATCGCCAGAGCGCTCACGACAGAGAAATTTCTGTTTACGAATTATTACTCATGCAGGTGGGAGAAAGTTGGAATCATTGAGACTGGAAAAAACATGACAGAGGGACCCTTTACTTCCACCAACACAATAACTTTGTGCCAAGTATGATACCATACTATTTGTTTTTATGGGAACTGGAGGAAAACTGAAAGAAGAGACTATGGGCCCTGTTCTATGCTTGATGGAGCTGTTGTTTGGAAAATCCCAGCAAAAATTCATTTCCCTGGAAGCACAGAGGAAATACCATTGGCATTGCCGTGTGCTATATTGTGTGCAGCTGTGCTAGATATGTGTGTACACGAAGCAGACATAAGCACAATTCCACAAGCACTGAACTGAAGATGAGCCAACAGACTCACAATCACCGAAACCGTCATAGGGTGACTACATCTGTCTTGATTTTATCAAAAGCAAAACTACAACGTGACAACGCTAAATGGTTGTTGTGGTATGTCCTTGTCAGCCCCAGGGCAGAATGCTGTATGGGGTCTTCTGCCACTCAAGGGCTGCAATGGAAATCTCTCCATATGTGGAACATTATGACATAGCAAAGCCTTTTTAAATTTTATTTTATTTTATTTTTTTTTAAGAGATCATAATAGGTTTTAAGTAAACAGAAGAACAGGACTTTTATGCATGCATAGCTGCTGGTTTTTTGTATAACTAGACACTAGTACATCATGTTGTGGTTGTCACAGTTGCTATTTAAAAACATTTCTTTTGTTTAACATGTTACTGGAATTAATTAAAATAGCAAATCCTCCTGGGAGCAGTAGAACTGGCGAGGTTTGATCACCGGGTGATTTCTGCTCTCCTTGTTGTCTTCGCTACACCCACTGGCAGGTGCTGGGGCTGCCAGCATGGCCAAAGCCTACGTGCTCCCTCTTTCTCCGGTAGCTGGCTGGTGGCATCTGCTTCTTCCCCAGTGCAAACACAGCTTCTGATCCTCGTAGCTTCTGTGAAGCCATTGATTTATTTTTTTTATTTTTATCTTTTTGGTGAAACTTCAGAAAGTCTTCTTGTGAAACTCACATCTCTGAGAATTAATTTCCTCATGCCAGATGGGGAGATTTGGCTACCACGTTGGAAAGTCATTACGTGGGAACCAGGAGACAAGTGGTCAGATGGCAGAAAGCATGTAATTCTAAAAAACCCAACCCGCCACATGCCCTCAAAGACTCCTATCTAAGAATCTCAAACTGGTTTGCAAATATTGAATCCATTGGGATTCTCACTCAGGCGATACCATTTGTCTGCGGAAGTGTAGCTGGAGCTGATCCAGGAGCTGGCAGCACCTTGCACAATCTCTAGAGATAAATGGCTGCAAGAATTGTCCCATGCTTATGCAGACCCTACTGAACAATGAGTTTCTGCCTTCTAGAGCATAAACTGAGGTGCCCAAGCTCATTCCTAACATATGAGTGTGGTGATCCACCTTTGCTAATGATGCAGCTGAGAAGAAGGGTTAATTAACTGGGTGGAGAACTCTATTAATATGGCTCTACTGTTTCTGAAATAGGAACCAGCATCCTTGCATGGAGTAGCTCTGAGGACATACCCCCCATCCGTTGTTTGCAAATTTTGCAGATTCTGTTAGGCTTTTTCTCCTTTGAGAACACTTGAAATAGAAGGTGGATGGATTTCTCAGGGTGAATTTCATGAAGGGCTAAAAAAGGAAGAAAACAAAGCATTCCTGAGACACATACAGGAGATGTAAAAGCAGGAACCGTTTTTAAGATCTCAGCAAAAACTTTTTAACATAAGATGATGTATTAGGAGAGAGGAGAGAAGATTTTAAACATGCATTGAAAAAGTAATTTGTTGCAGCAGAGGAGGCCTAATTGTCTTTCCATCTGAAAATAAGGTCTTTTTTACTCTATTCTGTTAAAGAAAAAAAAATTGGCAACATTACACACATTGTTTTAAGCGAGGTTCTTCCAGCTTCTCTTTATCTTCCTTAACATCTATTTTGTCTGTTTATAGTCATCTAGGAAGTCTCTGAAGTGCTATAGAAATAGAAGGATGCTCCTAAATGAGAGGAAATCAGCTGACAAAAATAGCAGTTGTCAAAAAGAATGATTTGGAGGGCTCTGCTGTAACCACTTATGCAGGTGGAAATGTTTCTAGGAGTGTGAGGAAATGACTGTGTGTCATAGCCACAGGAAATGCTGATTTATTTATTGGCTTTGTCAGAGCAGCCTGTCGCAGATAGGTCTGAGCCAGAGACAGCTTTATGGAGTGAGCCAGCAGGAAATCACCTTCCTTAGAAGAAGGAAATCACATTATCCTCTAATAATAAATAGGAAGAGGTCCCTAAAGTCACAAAATCTGGAGAGACATGTTTTACAGAAGGTTATGACTGAAACATTCAAAGGGACCAAAGAAACTTAAGCACTTTCAATCTTAAGCGGTTTTTGAAGGAGAGTATTGTTCTTTATTTTTCCCCAAAGGTTACACATACCTAATTCCTCATCCCCTAAATCCTCCAGAAACTCTTCACAACCATTGGTTTATCTCATAGTTGTCATTTGCAAAAGCTCAGATTATTGTTACTGTTTTTCCCATACAATGGTAAAAGGAAATCTGTGTTATTGAAGCAGAAGGCAAAAATACCTCTCTGAGAGTGGTACTTTGGGTTTATCCCATGAGGCTCAGCAACACCAGATAGTTCTCCACAGTGTTCTTTTCAATGTAATGGGACCTCCTGGGTGGTTGCTAAGGAGATTGTAACTTTGAGTAAGACTGATGGTGTTTTGACAAGACCACCGCGATGCTCACCAGTGTATTCACTGTTCAAGAGACTTACTGAAGCTGTGTTATAGAGCTAAACTCTGCAATTTCAGAGCAAGCAGTTTTGCAAGTGTCTCACAGTGTCAGCTGACAGGGATTTATCCCTTTCTTTTCTACCAAGATGAGAAATCCAGTCTCTTGGTGTAGCACAGCATAAAGACAATGAAATGTATAAAACGTTAAAACAAGACTTCTTTAATAGCAGAAGTTTATGTTGCAGATTTTCATCTGCCGAATAGTGAGATGGTTGATGCAACTTTTACTGACTGTATTATTATTCTGTATCACTCAGTTTGCACATTTGATACTTTTTCCCACTGAAGGCTTATTCATACTCCGTTTTGTGCCATTTTTCTCCAGATAGAATCTTCTCCCTGCTACCTGCTGACCGTAAGGATCATCCGGATGAGAAATCTCCAGCGAGTGGATACCTGTAAGTATCTCCATTTTTTGTGGTATCTCAGGGTATGGGCAACAAGTTTTCTTTTATAACTGTATCACAACCTTTTCCAAGGGTTTCTGAAATAACTCAGTGTTTCTGTAGGCTAACTGTTAAAAGCCACGTCAGTCCTTGCCGCTTGCTGCTGTTTCATCGAATGCTTTTCCTATGCTTCCTCGCTGGTTTTAAGACTTGAATGTAGTTGTGAGGATCAGTACTTTCTCCCAAAGAAAAGCGAGTTTCTGACACAGGTAGATGAAAAAAAAAAGTATCCTGTGTTTTCAGAAGCAAGTGGTAATTTTGCCATTGGATTGTAACACCTTGGGAATCATGGCTGGGAGGAGCAAACTTTTTAATCCTACTCCAGTCTTGGTTCTGACACAGATGAAGTGAAAAATACTTTCTAAAATCATTACCACCAGGCTAATGCCATTATTAACTACCCTGAAATGACTGTAAAAACCCGTGCTGACTGAAGGCTGGATGCCTTGTCCCTTCTAATGTTCATGCAGCAGTCTTGCAGTTGTGCAAACGTGTTAGTCACTTGGCAGGAAAGTGGTGGGAAGTGAAGTGAGCAGGAAAGGAAAACCCCATTGTTTAGGTAAAGGACATGGACTACTCGCGTGTGCACTGGGGAGAAGGATTTCATACAAAATAGACAAGTCAAGAGTTCGTTTTATTTGAATCAATACAGCTACATGAGCACCAGCAAAAGGATGCTGAAACTAGCTCTAGGGTGAAGGGAAATGGTGTAACCCAAACATCTCCCTTGATTCTCCTGTTTCACTGTGAGCAGCAGTGATTGGCATTATACTCTCTTGCACAGGAAGAGCCAGGGAGGATGTTCCAAAAGATGAAGATCTGGATTTACCAGGCAGTATCATTCCCGTCTTATCCTGTGGTTGTCACATGTTTTTCTGGAAGGTGTATCGGAGGACTCCTCTGTGTTACAACTCTGAGTGAGGGATATACTAGTCGTATCTTAGGTCATATCATCAGGTTGCACTCTCTGCACCTGCACCTCCTTCCTAGCCCATGGCTGTGGCACAGGTGTGATGATGCAATAGCACAGAAAGGTTTCATCAAGGATTCATCTCAGATCTTTTGCGTGTCAGGTGGCAAGACAAAATCACAAACAACAAGGTTGTAGAAAGAGATTGTGCAAGCAGAGCTAAAGCAATATTTTGCATTAAATACACAGCTGACTAGTTTGCCTGCATCTACTCATTTAATTAAGGATGGTTTGATATGCTTTGTATCTCAAAGTACAGTTAAGATACAAGAATGATGAATCACATCAGTAGAATGTAGTTCTTTGCCTACCAAACAGCCAACAGTCATTGATCTCCAATGATAAACCTAAAGTCGTGCAGTAGTCATACAGAACTCCTTTAAAAACATTTTTAAATCGGTATCATTTCTTCTAGGATCTCCAAACATATTTGAATACCTATTTCTGCAGTTTCAAAATTCTTCAAAGCATTATGATCTGCATAGAATCTCCCAGACTAAAAAAAAATGGAATAAAGACAAGAAAAATAAGGCACACAGAATCAAAGTTCTCTGAGGGCGGATTTAGTCAGTAGGTCCACTGCAAAAGTCTCTGACACTTGAGAAAACCGGGTAAGAACAGTAGCTGTAGAAAGGCACCAACTGTGATGACAGATCTGAAACTTTTAACACCCAGAGGGACTAAATAGGCATTAGAGGTGAAAGGGAAATTATTGAGGAGGGCATGGAAGACATCTCTTCAAAAAGAAATAAGAGGGAGAAGGTGAATAAGGAGCCATTTGTCATAATGCAGGAATAAAGGAGTATCCAATAAAATTATCAAACAGGAAGTTTAAAATTAATGAAAGGAAGATATAAGTAAACTGTGGAACTCAGTGTCATGAGAATGTATGGATCTTAAAATGCATCTGTTCAAAAAGTAATTCTTTGTGGAGTGTAAGTCTAGCAAGGGTTATTAAACACAGTATTCTCAATGCAAACTCTAGTTTGGGAGATCCTCACTCTGGTATTGCCTGAATGAGGGACGGTAGATCAAGTGCCGTGTACTCGAGAATTAGCTTCTTTCTTCTCCTCTGGAGCAAGGTGTAGAAGGACTATTAACTGGCAGTTAAATAATTAAGAATTTATTTTTTAATGTGAAAAAGGCTAATGTTTGGTTTTTTTTCTGTCTCATCCTTGGAAAAAAGCTAAACTCTTCCAGATGAGACTTTCCCAAAATACCCAGTCCAAGACAGACATGCTTCTTGGAAACGTGTAGACTGAATGCTGGAATTTGACAAGTAGTAGGCTGTTAAAAGTGGTGTCTCAAGACAGAAAAGGGCAGCCACTCAGTAAAGAAATGTTTCCTAGTGTCCAGTCTGAACCTCCCTAGGTGCAGCTTTGAACTGTTTCTATGTGTCCTATCAGTGGATACCAGGGAGAAGAGACCAGCACCTTCCTCACCACCTCCCCTCCTCAGGGAGCTGTAGAGAGCAATGAGGTGCTGAACTGTGTAAAAGAGATCTTCAAGGTGCTGAATTATTTGTGTAACATTTCCCTGGCACGCAGTGCATTGCATTTTTGGCTATAGTCATATGAGATATACTTTAATTTAGGGCCTTTGAGAAACGGAATGGTCCCTCTCTTCCAAGAGGTGGCAATTAGTTAAGATCCAATGTCTAATTCAATGAGCTCCTTCTGGAGGAAGCCTCTGGATCTCCTACAATAGGAGTAGTCCTGCAGCTGCTTTCACAAACCCTCACCAAGAAAATCACTGAAGGCAAGGCAGAGATGGAGACCTTTTGCCATTGCTCTCAAAAGGTGGAGGAGGCTCCCAGGTCCCTCTGGTTAGACAGCAGCTGAGGGTTAGTGTGTGTACATGCACACATGAACACATGAAAGCTTGGTGGCTGAGAAACTGACGAAAGTGGCTGACTAGAAGAGGAAATTCTCACCCTCTTTTATACCCAACATTGCTGTTGTCTGTAAGTCATGCAGGGAAGAACGGCCTCCTCTTCTAGGTCATCTTACGGGCTGCGCTTTTTTCCTCTAGGATATCTTGAAAAGAGTGACATTACATTAGGCTTTTCTGCCTTTAAATAACTCCTACTTGCTGTTGGTACCACGCATTAACCTTCCCAGTGTCACGCAGCACCATGGACTTTGCCACGTTAACAATTGTTTTGCCTCTTTGCCTGCCCAGTTAGTGAGGCTGATTGCTACGTGTCGTTGTGGCTGCCAACTGCGACATGTGAGAAGTCCCGCACTAAAACTGTGAGAAACTCCAACAATCCAGTGTGGAATGAAACCTTCTACTTCAGAATCCAGAGTCGGGTCAAGGTAAGGAGTGGAAGTTGTCTGCTTGAAGCATCCTGAAGATTTTGGTGGGTCCTGCGTATCTCCTGAACTGTGTCCAGGAACTGTGTAAGAGATGGCACAAGCTAAGGCAGTGTTCAAACTGTTTAACAGCAGGGATGACTGAGTTCCCGTGCCTGATCAATGATGCTAGTTAGGGGGGCCAGAAACCGAGCTCAGTATTGAAGTTTTAGGGAAGCTAGAGACTCATATGAATCAATGCAAGTTGGATACAGAATTCAGGAGTTAACTAAGCTGTCATGTAGGTACAGCCAATGTATCATTCATCTTACAGCAATTAAACTGAGCCAGGGAAGAATGATTTATGGTATGTTTTTCCAAAGGGGGATGATACTTAATTTATCTACTTTTCTTCTTAAGCACATTCCCAACACTCCTCCTTCCCTAGAGCTAATAATGTCCAGACTATAGAAACTATAAACCCCTCTTTTTTTCAGAATGTGCTGGAACTGACAGTGTATGATGAGGATTTTGCTACTCCAGATGACCATCTCCTTTGTGCGCTCTTTGATACTGCTAAACTTCCAATTGAAAGAACAGTGCTCCTGTATTTTAAGCCCAGCCCACAGGTAAGAGAAAAAATAAAGCAATTAAGAAACCACTGGAGAGTTATAAAACACTTTCAAAATTTTGGAGTGAGCTTTCTGAATCTGCCATGGATGACTTATCCCAATAATGGGTTTATGAATTGCCATTCAGAATATAAACAAAAAAAAAAGGGGTAGAAAATAGGATTTGAGAGCCTGAGCCTCTCCTCTCAGTATTTTAATAAATTATTAAAAAGCATATGACTGAAACAGTGTGGTAGGTAGGTAGGGAAGGGATCTGACTGTGATCTCTGAGTAACACCAAGGCTGCACACTTGTTGCAGGGTGAATAATCTGTAAATTCTTTTCCCATTTAACTCACAGACACTACCCCCTGCTCCTTTGATGGTATCTACTTTCACCCCAAAGGCAAAGCTGAAGTTGTCTCTGTGTGTATCCCAGCGCTGTCCCCTGCAGTGATACCTCAGCTAGGGCTGAGCCTGCTGACTCATATCAGAATTAGTATGGTTTTGGAGCTCTGAATGACTGATATACCTGTTTCTCAGTTTCTCATCCATAAATTGAGAAAGTGAGTTTTGATTCCATTTGAGATCTATGGATGACATCAGTGAAATACCTTGCATGCAACTTCTTGCTATCGTGGGCAAATTGATTCTTGTACACAAGCTAGGTCACTCACGGCTAGCTCGTACATATCAACACTGCCTTAGAGGGGGTTGCATAACTGTAATCACTCAATAATACCAGTCTCCATCTATTATGTTAAAGTGGTGGGTGGAAAGTATCTTTAATTTCCAAGCAAGGAGACTAAGTCATGATAAGACAGTGCTAGGAATAGCTAGGAGAAAAAGGTAGAATTCAGAAGACAAAGCAAGTTGCAAATTGTCTTTCTGCAGCAGCTTCACACTAAGAGATGAATGTACAAGTTGTTTTGATGATACCTTGCAGAAGGAAGGTGAGGAAGGAATCGTTAAACTATGTGGTTTGAAGTGTTGTTTCAGACCTCCCAGTCTGAAATATTTATCCCAGACTGTGCATTTCAACCAATTACTTCAATATTGCAAACAAGGGACCTGGGCTTAGACAAGGGAGAAAGCATTATAACACTATATTAATTTCTTGTTCTTGCTTTCAGGCCAAGGAGGAGCTAGAGGTTGAATTCAAACTGGAGGCTGCGTAAGTGATATACAGATTATTTTTAAAATGCAGATATTATTGAATGCTAAAACAAATAAATAGCATTGGAAGTCATGCTTTGTGGGACTTGGGTTAAAAAGTGCCAGACTTCTCTTGCATCATTACTGCAGTCTCAGACAAACGGCTGATCCCTCCAGTCAGCTTGTTCTGGAGTTCAGTTGCTTTCAAAGATGCACCTTCCAGCATCGTCTCTTCTATCCACAATGTCAAATCTGTCTAAATGGGAACATTTCAGAAGACTTTTTGAATGTGTGTGCATGCATGAGTATCAATCTTTCCATGCCTCTTCAGCTTAGTGTTGGACAGTCTCCTAGCATTGAACCATCCTGGTTAGGTTTCCAGTGCTTCTCTGACTACTTCAGTTTTCCCTTGTAGCACTATTTTGGTCCTTGTAATTCTGTCTTCTTTCTGCTGAACACAATAACAATGTGTTGGAAGCTCTAGCGCAAGGCTTTTCATCTGGCATGTTCAGCCTGCCATCCATATGAATCAGCATTTTTGTCTCTGTTGACACAAGACAACGAAGGCATAGCAGAAATAAAGTGACCAGCCCAAGGTCAGACCTCAGTAGGGAGCCAAGACCAGAATTAAAGTCACTCCACACCATCTCCTGACTTCACCTGAATGATCTGGAAAGGTTTTTTTGTTTTGTTTTGTTTTTTAATCCATGTAACAGGCACCCACTACCCTGTGCCCCTTTGATTGTATTTGCATACCAGCAAATATACTGCACTGGGCTTCCCCATGGGGACATGCTGGCATATTGGCATGTAACTGCTGAAAGACATGTACTTTACATTTTATACTGAGGAGAAGAATTCAACTGCCTAACCACAGATTCCATTTTAAATGATTGTGACATTGCACTGCAAAAAAGTAGCCATGACACACATCACTCAGCTTTGGTACAGAGGCAAGTCCCCTCAGAGCAGTGCTCAGTCCAAGCAAGCATGGAAAGGAGTTTGTTACCTACCTGCTGGGGTCCCTCTGGCTGTCATTCTTCTAAATGGGGAGAAAGGGCAGTACCCTGGGCAAGGATGAATGGGTATTTGTTCAATCTAAAAAATCCATGTTTTAAAATTTCTTTCCTAGTTCTGGTCCTTATGAAGCCATTGCTACCAATGGAGTCCTAGTGGTATGTGTCTTTTTTCCCAATATTTTCTATAAGAGTTTCCTTAATATAATGGGGAAGGAAGGGTGAGGGTTAGAGAAACCAGTAGGCCAGTTCTTTCTTCCCTCTTTCCCATTTAGATACTTTGAGAATGGGATATTTTATTGGCCAGTTCATTGATGATATCGCATTATTTCCCATTTGTCCTATATTTTGACACACCACACACACGCACACACAGAGCTTTCCTCTGGTACCAGTACTCCTTCAAAAAATCTACAGCTCTCTACCAAAGCACAATGATCAAAAGACTGTGAAGCCACTTGCTGATAACCTACCCAGCCATCTCCTTCCCTAGGAGATGTACCGTACCTGGTCGGTAAGCTCAGCACTAAGTGTTGACCTATTGTAATTACATTATGTCAAAGAAGAATGAGTGCCATAAAAAAACCCAACCCAAAATGTTAATAGCAATGCTTCTTAAAAACCTTTTTCTACTACTAATTCTTGACCTCGCAGCAATGTACCTTTCATTTATGCTTTTCCTAGTTTTTCCTTTTAAATCTATGATAATATCCTATTCTTTCTTTGTATCTTTCTCTTACTGTGCCCAATTGTATGTCATTGTCACTGGAGGATGCTCTACAACCCCCTCCAGAGCTTTTCCTTTTTCTCAGTCATTGACTACTGGGAAAAATGCCAGGGAATTAGGCACGTCACATAACTAGACATGTCCAAAAGCTGAGAGATTCACAGTTCCCCGTAAGAAGATTGGGATGTGAAGACCTGTCTCACAGATTCCTGTTCTCTGTCTTCTACAGTGTCGTGAACTTTGTTGCTTGGAAGTTGAAGTGGCAGAAAAGATGCAGCAAAAATCAAGTAAGGTTATTGTTTTGTTAACTATTTAGCAGTAATTGCATGCTTACTGATGAGAGGATGCCCCTTTCAGATAATGTGTTAGTGGGATAATCTGTATTTACAGTATTCAGTGCAGTTAACACTAGGTAAACACACTAGGTTGTTATAGACATCAATGACTGCATCTCATACTCTCTTAGATGTATGTAAATAAAGTCTGTTAGACCTGAATTAAAGTTGAAATCCCAGTTCTATATAACAGAGAGAACAACAAAGTCCCCGTTCTGTGAAAATAGCATCCAATTTTCTCCTTTCCCTTTGCTGCCAGTGGTCTCTTCAGAGCGCTTTCTGCTAGACCAAGCTGTGGCCAAACTCTACAGTGCTATCTGCACCCCACTTTTAATGAAGCCACCACAATTTTCTGGTTAAATCATAGTGACATTTCTCACGAGCTTGGTTTTGCTTTTTTAGAGAAAGAGCTTTCCCTCACTGTGAAGGGCTCCTTTGAGGGGACACAGGATATTACGTTGGGCCCCGATGGAGTTGTCAGCCCATCAGGTCCTACCAAGTTCCACTATATCAAGTATGCGGAGCCTACACTGGACGTCATGTTGCCAAAGAAGAGGCGTTACCACCCTGTATGTTGGAAGTGGCCTTAGTGATGAACTGACCATCAGTGCCTCTCCAGAAAGTGAGAGAGGTGGGGAAAAGGGTAACCTCATTACTTGTTTTGTCCTAAAGCATGTTGTTTTCCCAGTGGACCTGTAAGTACAGTACAGAGACGGGCTCCCCAGTTGTGATGCTGAATTCTCTGCCCATGGGAAGGACAACAACCATTGCAGAGGTGAGTATCACTTCCAGCTGTTAGGAATAAAAGGTCACTCAAGTAGAAACCATTCCCCATAATATTGCCCCAGGTGGCTGCTAAAAGCACCAGGAATGTTCTGTAGAACAAACAGGAGCTCTGTTTTTCCAGCTGTTTTCTCCACAGAAGCAGATTGTCCATCCATTAACCTCCATTATGTGCCAGCAGTGATAGAGTGACCCACAAGGATGTCAGAAAATATGACGTTTCCTTCAGTATATATCTCCCTGTTTACCCAAAGATTCACTGACCCTTTTGTTTAGAGTCCAAACTGGAAATTGCTCCTTGGACACAAGCTAGGCAAAAATAATAATCCTGCCCTTAGTAAACCATGTGCTTCAAAGGACAATATATTAAAATACATTGAAAATATTAGATATAGTGTATGGATTTTAAATAATGTAATGAGAATATTGCTTTTAACAGATGCATGTGCTGTAAAATTTTGAATGAAATTAATAGAAAAAAAAAAAAGATCCTTTCTATTAAAAAATGTGTTTCTGCTAGGAAACATCTGCAAGTGTCCAGATTATTAGGGACAATCTTGTCAAAGTACTAGCTGTTCTGTCATAAAGAAATAGGAGAACATCAGATTTCAACGTCATTAAAACATCCTCTCAGAACAGAGGACTTTTCATCAGTTAATATGAAGCTTGCAATAACTATTTTAGGACAGGGTGAAGTCTTGGCAGACACAAATGTAGACTCACATTCTCTTCACTGTGAGACGGTGGCCAGAATGTCAAAGATCTGTTCTGTATTAGAGCATAAAGAACAGGAATCATCCAGAAAAGGGTATTTCAGGATGCTACAGAAAGCTTGTGAGTTACACAGGAAATGGGACCTACTGCTTTAGTCTCAGGAACCTCCTGTACTGAGATTGTTATGGTTTCTGCAGCCAGGAAGCATTTGGGATCTGTGGGTAGGGATGTTTCACTATGGATAAGTGAATGCTTTTGGAAATATATGCTGAGATCTAAGACATTACCGGACATTGCTGGGGTCTAAATCAAGCTCCGACCCTAGGACAGCAAGCGAAGAAAGAAACTTTATAATGAAAATTTTAAAATTACAGTACACATTCTTGTTTTCCAGGAGAAAAGATTTGACTTGAATGTGAGAGCGCAGAGCTGGTAAGAGATCTTCTATTCCTAAAGACTTGGGTTATTGGTTTTGATATTTTTTTAGCCACAACACAAGCAGGCTGTCTTGGTCTGAAAACTAGAATGCACTTTTATTAAAGCATAAAATACATGCACAGTGTATTATGAATCATTAGCCTTAGGATGATTTGGTTTTAGTCAATAAATGTTGATAAACATGTATTTATTTTAGCATCATCCATTCCTTTCTGACCACAGAATATTATTTTTGATCATTGACAGTCTCTGAAATTCACAAAAAGAGCAAAGCTGACTGAAAAAACAGAAGAGACAGGGGTAAACATTACACTTGATCAGACATGATGAACACATGTCTTTTCTTAACTGTCAAGATTCAGTAGCAATACATCTTGTATTCTGTTACGTCCAGTTATACTCTATATTGAATAGAAACTAAGGAAGACAATGTAGCTAGTGATTTGACATCTATGAACATGTTCATTGATAATCATCAATAAACATGAAGATGTCTCATATTATCCGTAGCAATATATAACACACAGAACTGGGCAAACTGATCTTTTTTGTGTGTCTACCTGACTAGGAAATAAAGGGAAAAATAACTTAATTTTGAATTCAAACAGTTTTTCTGTCATTCATTTCAGAAAGGCAAGTAAGGAATGACAACCAGTGGAATAACACTGGAAAACCAGTGTTATTCCAGGACAGGATAAATACTTCCTGCTTATTTATTTTACTTTCAGAGAACTTTAAAATCAGTTTGTTTGTATGATTATTTATTTACAGTGGAAACTGGCTTTTGCATCTCCATTTAACTCATTTGCCCTTACATGTCTTCATTTACAAATACGGTTGTAATAATTTGGCAGATCTTACACAAATCTGATGGTGGAGAAATCTCATAAATAAATTTCATCAGTAGTTTTATTGAAACGATGGACTCAGTAGAAGAGAGAAGTTCTATCACTAAAAGAAAAAGCAAAACCCTGCCATTTCACAATGCCTGGCCAGGGCTAGCTGGCCAGCCAAGGAGTTCACAGGTAGCTCTGGCCAGAAGACACTATGCCCAATCTCTTGCCCATTGACATTTTGTAGAGCCAGGACAGGAAGAGACAAGAGGGAGGTTAGTGAGTGGAAGAGCACAAATGCCCATGGAAATAAGCTACAAGAGTGGAGTTTTAAGGAATGACTTATTAAATTTCAAAACTGATGCAAATGAACTCTTCCTCTGAGGAATATTATTCTTTACAATACTTGACATGAAATACAACTGCCAGGGTTGACCCATGAGACAGCTTGTGCAAGCGCAGACAGATCAGAGCAGTGGGGGTGAAATCCTGCCCTACTACACTCAGTGACTCAATCTCCATTCACCTAGGAGCTGGATGTCACAGAAGTCATCCTTCCAACATAGCTGGCAAGCTGGTGGATGAGTTTCCTTCCCAGAGATGCTCACCACTAGAGGGGGATGCGCTCCCATGATGTCCCAAAATGAGACATCCTTCACTCTGGAAAGGCCAACATTTAGAAAGAGAAAAAAAAACCAAACATTATATTGGAATCAATACACTCCCTTTTGGCCATTTGCAAATGTTTTCTAATCCTGTAATTATATGCTTTTTAAAATATTCATTTAAATATTTTGCTTCATTTGTAAATACTTTGTTTCCTCATCAGTTAGTAATAGAAACATAAAATATCCTGAGCTGGAAGGGACCCATGAGGATCATCAGGTCTAAGTCCTGACTCCACAGAGGACAATCCAAAAGTTAAACCAGATATCAGAGTCATCCAAACCCTTTTCAAACAACAATGAGCTTGGGGCCATGACCACTTCCCTGGGGAGCTTGTTCCGGTGTTTGACCACCCTCTCAGTGAAGCACTTTTTCCTAGTACCCAGTCTGAAGTTCTCTTGACTCAGCTTTAATCCACCCTCTTGCATCTTACCACCAGACACCAGGGGCATAATGCCACTGGTTAAGCCTACTAATTTAAATAAGTTTTCTTACTTTTAAAAATAGAGTGTTTTATCTTTCTCTGGTCACATTGCATCACCCTGTTTGAAGGGAAGGGTGGTGTAGATTATCTTTGATCTAAGTCATAAGATTGATATGGGTGTGTTAATATGTAAAATATGTGCCTGTTTTTATCTTAGTAATTGTTCGTGCCACCAAGACCTGGACATGCGCTTTGGGTTTGACTTATGTTCAGAGGAGATGGCTTTCCTGGGAAAAAGAAAGAGATACGTAGCAAGCGCCTTGAAAAATGTTTTTCACCTACAACATGATCTACAGGATTATGAAGTACGTGTGTGTTGGAGGTAGATCTGGAATTTCTAATGCCTTTGTGTGCTCTTCTAGACGAGTGGTCAGGAAAATGGGCCCCGTGTATCTGTTGCACAGGTACCAGCTTGTCCATGTGTTTTAAGTACATTTGCTTCTGCTGCCAAGGTTTGTTATTGCAAGAAACACCATTTGCAGTAATCACATCCTTCATGACTGCCAAGTTGGAATTTGCTAGATTTGAGGTGTGTTCATCCCTGTCATCCTATATTGTAACTGGCTTGGTTGGGAAATACTGTGTGCATATTCAATGCATTACATAGCAAAGATTTCTTCCCTTGTTCAGATTTCATCGTTTTGTGAGTGTTTACAATAAACATCTCTGAGTGCTTCTTATAGTATCTCCCCTTTCTTGTAGTTTTCAAATTCCTTAGGATAAATATAATTTATTTTAAAGTGACTTCACAATGCTGAAGGATAACAACATTGATGAGCTTAAGAACACTACGAACTGAGTGCATTTCTTCATGAGGTTGGCATGTGGATTTTCATTCAGTAGAAGTACGTGTGAAATAAGAAAAAGGTGGCAAAAGAGTGGAAGATGCAGAGAAAATACATTGTTGCCTCAACAGAAGAGTTTCTGCATGCTCACCTGTGCCCCTGTTTGCCCTAGAGATGGGCAAGAACCCAGGTTTAGGTTAATATCTGAACCCATGTTTATTCAACGGGAAGCAGCAGTAGCAGTCATTGCTTGGTTTTGGAGCCTTTCCTTTAGAAAAGGGACCTACTCTCTGAGCTCAGAACTTGGGCTGGGTGTGGTGGCCAGACCCCATTGCAGTCCGGGATGTGACATTGAATGCTGTTGGTGTGAATGTCTCATCCTTCTCCGCCCAACAGGTCCCTGTTGTGGCTATCATCACAACAGGTGGAGGACTGAAGTCCATGACAGGACTATACGGCAGCCTCATGGGACTGAAGAAATTAAATCTCCTGGACTGTGTAACATACATCAGCGGGCTGTCTGGCACCACATGGTAAGCCAGGAGTGCAGGAGGCTTGACCAGGCTTTTTGAGGGTGATGCTGCTGCAGAGAGGAACTCATGAAAGCAGGAGATTTTCTTCAAATATCGTAAAAATAAGCTGTTTTTCAGTAACAGGCCATTAAATATTAACATGATCCAATGCACTACTTTTTTTGGTTAGCAATTCTTTACTGTGCTTTCCAACTCCACATGTGCAGCAGTTAAATTTATGTATGACAATTACACTTGTCGAAATGGTTTCTAAGCAGTTACTGTGGATGTAACTGTGGATGCCCACAGCATCACGCCACCTCCTCTCCCTACTGATGTCCCAGTTGTTCCCAGTAATTTCTGAGACTGGCTCTGCTTTCTAACTGGTCATGCAGAGAAAACTGGAGGACACTGCACACTCATCCCTGCAGCCTGCCAGTTGGGAAAGGACTGAGATCACGGGGGAACATTATTCCCTGCTCACAGGACCTACAATTGCCCAACATCTGATGGTACCACATAGGGAAGGTTGGTAAAATAGAGGATGACGTTAAAATAAAGCATAGTGATACTATAAGATGAACATTAAGTGATACAAAGCCAAGAACCAGCAGCTGATGTGAATTGATTATTGTTCTAGAAAACAAGCAAAGCAAGTTCATTACAATTTTCTGCCTAATTTGTGCTTCAGAAATGTACCTATGTTCACACCTGGAAATTTTATCCCTTAAGCTGCTGCCAGTTCTGTTTTTAAAAAAAAAATCAGGAACAAAAAAAAGAAAAATACCTTCTCCTTCAGGGCCATCTTTAAAACAGTCATAGAAACTCCAGAGTGTTCATTCTGCTGGATGGAGCAGCAAAACCAGAGCATGTATGAGCAGAACTGAATCCCTAAATGTAAACCATTGTCCCCAGTGGCATAAAATTTCAAGCCTTTTTTGCTCCTTTTGCTCTCCTTTGCACCTTTTGACTTTTGCTGTCTGCATTATCTTTCTCCAGGACCATGGCCAACTTATACAGAGATGCCTACTGGTCCCAGAAGGACCTAGACTCACATATTGGTGAAGCCCAGAAACAGGCAACCAAATGCAAGATGGGCTGTTTCTCTATGGATCGCATGAAGTACTACAACAAGCAGCTTTGTCAGCGAAAGGAAGAGGGATACAGAACATCATTTATAGATCTTTGGGGGCTCATGATTGAGTACTTACTAAATGATGGGGTATGATGTACATTCCTTTTCTTAGAGAACCGTTTATTGTTCTCCTAGTGAATGGAGAGACAACTAGCCCATCATTTCAGACAACGTACCACAAAACAGAGTGGAGTTCTCCATGTCAACAAACATATTTATTTCCTTTGATAGTCTGCCTAGGGAGAAACACATCCTGTATGTTAATAAATCAGATTGTGGATGCAGCCATTTGAACTATGGCTGGTATTTAAATAGAAGTGTAGGCAATCTCGGGCAGTCTGCCTAAGATGCAGATTACTCATGTAAAAAGAATTCAAGATGCAAAGCAGAGGAATCTTGACAGCGTGCAAACTATGCAAAGCAAGCATGAAACGGCTGGAGTGCTTGGTGGTTTGCATCCACTGGCAGGTAGCTCAGTCTGCAGGTACACTGGAGGCAAGTGCTTATTTTACTTTTGCTGAAGAGGACTGCTCAGACAGCAGCTAGTTTAAGTAATAATAATTTTTAAAGCAATACCAAAATTTACTTTTCTATTATTTGGAGTGGTTTCTACCCCTACAGTACAGCAGTCCACTCCCTCTTCTCTCCTGCTGCACCACAGTTCAAGGATGTGTGCTTTGGCACTTGGGAAGTGGGAAGAGACAAGTGGTTAAGGATTGAACAGAAGCGTCCTCCAGTGGGGGCAGAAATGCTGCAGTTCTTCAGCCACTAATTTGGGTTTACTTAGTTATTCTATGTATGTATTTTATATATAATGCTATTGCCTCTTCTCCTGCTTGTCAGGGCAGTACTTTCTAGTACATACTGACACATATGAAAAAGTAGTTCTCCCTCTCCTTATCTTTTTGTGAACCCATACACAAAGTCAGGTTGGATCCTGGGAAGCTGGTCTGTCACCAGTGGGTGGGTCCCTGCAGTGCTCTGTGCAATGGAGCTGCCACGGCCTGACCTGCATGCTGGGCCAAAGCCACCCAGGTCCTCCAGCACTGCAGCCACCCAATTCACCATGGGTCATTGCCACCTCTTCTCTCATAACTGTTTTTCTTCAAAACCAGAAAGATCCCCACAAACTTTCGGACCAGCAAGAAGCACTATGTGATGGCCAGAACCCATTGCCCATCTATGTGTCAGTCAGCGTCCGGGACAGCTACAGCACCAATGATTTCAAAGGTAAGGATGATGTTTCAGAACCTGAGAGGCTAAAACTGGCAAATAAATTTCTGTGATCTACTCTTCTCTCCTTGGTAGCACCTGGAAAAAAACAGTGCTGGTGTGTCAGTTGCTTTTTGGAGAAATAACCATCAGCTCCATGTATTACAATTTTAATATAAGAGCTTTTTGAGATCAGCATTTCACTGTCTAGACATACACAGTTGAAATCCTGCCAGAAAGGCCATTTTCAAAATATTATCTGGTCCACCTATAGAATAGGAAGTATCGGAATTGTCTGAGAATTCAATACTGCTTTTTGTCAATGCCCATTTATAGTTTCAATATGAAGAAAGAACAAATAATTATGAGAAAGTTTGGGAAAACATCCAACTTACTCCTAACTAAATCTTGTGTTTTGCTCATTGTTTTGGTTATTTTTTTCCACAAGGAGAGGCAGCTGGAGGAGAAGAGGCAGAGAAGAAATTAAGAAATTTTTTACGGTTGAGGTGAAAAAATGGACCCCTTTCTGAACAAAAAGGAAATTGTGGTCCATGACCTTTCTGGCTCAGTCTTTGCTCACACTGCAGTTTTATCAATTGTATCTCACTTGGAGAGGTTATCTGAGAAAAGTCAAGGACTAGTTCTGTCTTCCTTAGTACCATGCAAAAGAGTATAATTGGCCTCTTACAAAAACCTCATTTATGAAAAGCTGAGTACCTGTCTTTGTAAGTAACCAAATTATTCAGGGGAAGTTAAATTAACTGTATTGATAATGGTGGAAGAACTTCCACCTAGATGTGGTGTATGCAAGGGCAGAGCAAAACCTTGTTGGAGGACCCTGGACTGGTGTATGCACATGGGGAATGTAAGAGCTGGATCCTTGCTGTGCTCCCAGCCTGTGCCTTGTGCCACTGGTAACACCCTATGAGTAGCACAGCAGCTCCTGCCAGCTGTCACAGCATCTGAGCTTAGCTGCCAGACCCTGCTAGCAGTCATAGAATCATAGAATGGTTTGGGTTGGAAGGGACCTTAAAAATCATCTAGTTCCAACCCCCGCCATAGCAGGGCCACTTACCACTAGACCAGGTTGCTCAAGGTCTCATCCAATCTGGCCTTCAGCATCCATGACCCCTCTGGGCAACCTATTCCAGTATCTCACCATCCTCAGAGTGGAGAGTTTCCTCCTAATTTCCGATCCAAATCTACCCTCTTCCAGTTCAAACTCATTACCCTTTGTTCTATCACTACAAGCCTTTTTAAAAAGTCTCCCAGTCATTTGTGAGCAAGGCTTTGCAGAGGCAGCATAGCAAACAGAAGTAGATCAATGTATGCCCGCGCTGCCCCTCTCTCCATACCCAACTGAAAGCCCTCCAAGTGTCCCACTGTGCCTGTTTTGCAGAGTGGGTGGAGTTCACCCCCTACGAGGTTGGACTTCTGAAGTACGGTGCCTTCATTCGCACAGAGCATTTTGGAAGCGAGTTCTTCATGGGACGCTTGTTAAAAAAGCTCCCCGAATCCCGAATCTGCTACCTTCAAGGTGAAGTATTGCATTGTCCTGGCACAGAGGTGCTTTGGGGGGGGTGCAATGCTGTTAACCAGAGGGTTTAACATACTAAAGCCCATAAAAAAATTGATCCAGGAGGTCAAAATAGAAGGAAGAAGGCAATTTCTTGTTAGAATGTGTCCTTGTGTTCGCCAATTCCTTTTATAGGTATGTGGAGCAGTATATTTTCCGTGAACCTATTACAAATATGGGGATTGTCCCACAGTTCAGAGGACTTCTGGAAGAGATGGACACAAGACAGAATAGAAGAAGTTGGTGAGAAATTAAGCCTTTCATTTATGGTCACTTAGTCTTCTAGGTGTCATTTGGTATCATCCTCTCAACTACGTTGAAGCCAGCATGACAGGATCCTCCTTGGAGACAGGGACTTCCCCTCCCACTGTAAAGACTAAGAGGAAGAGAGTAGTCGGGGAAATGCTGTTGTAATTAGTAGACTTACTAAAATCCTATTGATTAAAGGGCTCCTTCCTTAAGATGAAGTTTCAGAAGGGTCACACATTTCTCAGGAAGTGTTTTGGCTTTGCCCATTCTTACTCAGCCACACTGAAGCAAGAACCAGCAGCAGAGAATAAAGTTATTTTTTACTGCCTGTGCAGAGAATAACCCCGAATATTGATTGGTTAATCAATACTTCCTGGGACTTTATTACTCAGTACACTAATTACTGCATTGGATTCATCCTGGCACAAAGATAAAGGAGGCCCAGAGGGTATTTTCTGAAGCAACACAGAAACCATGGGTTTATTGCTAAATCATTTAAGATGATAGTAACTATAATTACAGACATCCTGAAAACAAAGAAGTACATCTGTGCAATCACGGAAACCACCAAGTCTCTCCTGCTGCACTGTCAGCCACCTGGTCCAGCAAAGCAGGTTGTGATTTCAAGAAACCACACCTTACGCTGCCATGTAGCCTCTCTGAAAACCACCTGTAGTTTCTAAATGTGAATGTCCCAGGTTTTCCTGGAATTCTCTTATTTTACTGATTAAGCATGTGCTCATGTAGCCATGGCTGATTATCAGGTGGAAGCTGCCACTGCTGTAATAGACCTCGTGGTGCCTTCTTGTTGCCCATCTGACTGAGTGGGAGCATATGCTTCAGCCCTATTTTCTCCATGCTTGGCTCTATTTCATGACATTTTCCTGTGAGGATATGTAACTTTTTTTCTCACAGGACATTCTCCAAACTGCTTACTTCCCTTAAGGTGTCCCTTTTCCAGGACTAAAGACTGCTTCTGATGAACTATCTTCAGACCAAAGCTTAAGACCAGCAGCAGAGCTTTCTCCAAGAGGCATTCCTCTCCTTCAGAATGTTTTTTGTGTGTTTAGTGAATCATCCCAGACCAACCCCTGAGATCTCCTACACACCAGGACAACCAGAAATAAACACCAATTAATGAACTGTTCACCAATTTTTCTGCTCTACTCCAGATGAAGACCCAGTGTTGCCTACAAGACCCCACGAGCTGAGGACTCGCATGTACACTCCTCCTGGGCCTCTATCCAGTGCCCTTCGGGGAGCATTGACTGACCGCTTCTCTGTCGCCCAGCACCACAATTTCCTGAAGGGCTACCAGCTGCATAACAACTACCTGGAGAATGAGCACTTCTGTCGATGGAAAGGTAATGGGGGCTTACATTTAAGAGGCATCATTTTCAGGTGGTTTTGGGGTGGGGAACTTAAGAAAGAACCATGTCAGGCTTAGCAGAGGGAATAAAAGTCACCTGAAAGAACATTTATTTTCTGAATGGAGAGAAGAGACAAAGACTTCAGTGTTTCCAGGTATTTAAGACTGTTTTTAATTATAGATGTGTGTTTACGTGCTTTAGTTGGGATCTCTGTGGTCCATACAAAGGGAATAGTCTTGTAGCCAGCAGAACCAAA
This sequence comes from Eurystomus gularis, assembly GCA_013400335.1. NCBI lineage: Eukaryota > Metazoa > Chordata > Aves > Coraciiformes > Coraciidae > Eurystomus > Eurystomus gularis. Next base: position 66,738 of record VZZY01015102.1, on the reverse strand, counting down.
TTTCAAGTAGCAAAGAGCAGAGTGAACCTGAAAGAGCTTAATTCTTCCAAGACTATGCCTCTAACATCAGATGCAATTGGAATATCCCAGAAAATATGACCTACAAGAGAAATCTAGAAAGGAATGGGGCTTTGTAGTTGAAAGAAGAGGGAATGGGAGGCAGGGGGAGTCATAATTCCGAATGTAAAAAGGGAGGGGAATCTTTTGTTCTCCAAATCAATGGTGGATAAAAGATGAAACAATGACTGAAATGAAGCAAGGCAGGTTTACATCAAGTATTAGAAGTAGCTTATTGGCACTAGTGAGTATGACAAGTTACTGGAATATATTGCCTGGAATCTCAACATAGAAGATTTTTCAGAACAGGAAATTAGGTGTTGTTTTGTGTTCCTTCCCACGCTTATTTGACAATCTTGTAGTGTGGCAATTAATTTAAACCAGTCATGTGGGATAGTCAGTCAAAATACCTACGGATAATTTCATATTCCAAGAAATGTTCTCCTTTTTAGACACTGTGTTAGACTGCCGTCCCAACCAGCTGATGCAGAATCCTGATCACCTGGGTATGATAGATGCTGGGTTTTTCATCAATACCAGCAGTCCACCACTTTTAAGGCCACAGAGGGAAGTGGATGTCATCATATATTTAAGTTATACTACCGGATCACATACATCGGTGAGGAAGATGTGTTGTCTCTCTTTTTGCTTGTAAATACCCAGCCTGTAGTGTCTAGAATAGCTAGTTATTGCAGATCTTCAGTTTCCCCCCATGTTTTTCACTGTAGTGATTAATGTTACTCCTATTTCATCCTGTCACTCCTGGAATCTCTCTTGTTGGTTTATGAACATGTTGAATTACTCAAGAGGACGTCAGCTAGGTCTCTTCCAGAATGATGGGAAGAGCCTCTCGGCTTTATGCCGAATCAAGCAGGTTTCCAGACCCTACATAGGAATACACATAAGCATAGGAAGTGATTTCGCCTGACTTAAGTTAGAATATAAAGGGAATTAAGTGGATACTCAGAGGCAGATCATTTCCAGGCTGACAAAAAAGATGCTGCTAGGAAAATTCAATGAGAAGTATCTTCCTGCAGAAACTCCAGTTTCATGGAGATAAAGTTAATTAGTTGTCTGTAAGGCCTTGCAGAAAAGAAATTTGGGTCTTCATATCTCAGAAACTAAGGTTAGTTAGAAACTCGCTATTAAGCACCTTGGCCCACGTAAGTGGAATTGTTTTTTGTGGATGAGAATAGTTGTGCTACTGCTAATAAGACATGTGATGCATGAGACATACATGTAATGAAGTTTCTTCACATTGTCTAGATTAAGTTCATGAAGAAAGACTGCTGCAATTTTCAGTGCTTTAGTAGAAACTGTTTCCTATTCGATAGTGTCCACCATTAGATGGTGCAGAGTAAATAACAGTGCACAGTAGGACATGATACTGTATTAAACATTTCAGGGAAAAGGTACAGTATAGCTTAGTACGTCAGGCTTTCTTAGTAAAATACCAGTCTCAGTTAACACTGTGCCATAACACCTGCACAGGCAGAGACATAATTGCACATTCAAACTTCATTTTCTTGTCTCTTGCCTTCCAAGCACATAATAAGACACCTTAAACATTTTCTTGCTGTGGCTCTCTTTTCTAATTAATTGTATACAATATATTAAATATAAGCTCTTCCATTTACTAAAAATACATACTTGACTCTAAGCTTCTTCAAATTTCTCCCAGCTTTTAAAAAGCCACTGCTTTTCCAGCCGCTGTCCTGGATGAATTCTCTAACTCTCAAATTGTGTTTACAGTTTGCAATTAGCATTCTGGTTACTGTGTGTGCTGATTGTGTCTAGAGTAACTCTTGATAAGAAGGAACTCCCCCAGTGGATCTGAGTCACTAAACCATAATACTAGATAACAATCAGGGGGCTCCAAGACAGCCAAGCTGGATTCCGATGCTGACTATTTCTGTGATACTCCAGACTCTAGATAAGGCATGCAAATACTACTCGGAGCAGAACATCCCCTTCCCCAAAATCTCTCTGACTGATGAAGATAAGAAAAACCTGAAGGAGTGTTACCTCTTCCAAGATTCAGATATGCCAGGATGTCCGATTGTGATTTTTCTTCCCCTCGTGAATGATACCTTCCGAGAGTACAAAGCACCTGGTAAGTTACTAGCAGTGGCAAAGCATTAAACAAAAGACCCCACTCCCTGCTTCCCTGACTCAGACCCTTTTTCTCTGCTGCTGGCTGTCTTTGCTGGCTGGGTTCATGAGGGAGCACTTTAGCTTATTAAACTTGTTTTCGCCATCCCTGCCAAAGCTAATAGGTCCATTCATGTCGTCCCTGTGGCCCTTAGAGAATAGACACAGCCCTTGTCTTCTGAGTAGTGTTTACCTACATGCCTCTCCCATTTTTAACACAAAGCATTCCTAGCTAGTAGCAAAAGTGTTTTTTTCCTGGGAAAAGTATAGTTCTCTCAGATCATTTTCCCTTGCATATATTGTCTGTTGTCCAAGGATTTCATTTTACACTCGAGTAGGCATGGTGGGGGAGCAAGAAGCTGGCTTTCAGGCTGTTCAGCAAGGTCTAGAACAATGTCTCTCCTTTTGTTACAGCATCAGCCCTGGGGTCATTTTGCTCGCTGTGCTGTGCTCGGGGCCTGCCATTCTTTTTTGGATAGGCCACCTGCTTTGTATTCCTCTCCTGTATTGCCAGTTACTAAGATGCATTTGCTTTCCTTCTTGGTAGCAGGGAGGAAAGGTCTAGAATTCTGCTTTTGTGGAATCTGGGAGGCACAAGAAATAGAAAGGCAGACATGGATCCTGGTGGCAGGCACCCCGAGATTGAATTCAGGATTGCAGGAACTTTAAGTTTCCATATGTTTCTATTATTCCTTTCTCACTTAAACTATATTCTGTTACTAGCACATCCTCTCCTTCACATGGGGTTTGTAAAGGTCCCAACTGCTAGGGATAAGACCTGTTGTGCACCAGCAGTGGCTATTGGAGTGCCCTTTCAGGCTGATATCCTTGATGGATCCATGGCTGTAATGAGATCCAGAGTTTGAGTAAGCTGTAGAAGACTGTTACAATGCCTCCCCTCACTTCTCCCGTCTTCCCTCACCACTTCAGGCACATGACATTCTCTTGACTAGGCATGAGGATACACAATCTGCATTATTTGTGCATTTAAACCCTATGAATTGTCTTCCAGAGAAACCCCCCCCTCTTTGGGCTGCTGCAGACACCTTGTTACTGACTGAGATAAACACTATGTCACAGCAGCAACTTCTCTTTCTCTCCAGGTGTCAAGCGCTGTTGCTCAGAGATGGAGGGAGGACAACTTGACTTGACCAGCCGCTTTTCCCCATACTGCATGTTCTCGGTCAGGTACACTGATGAGAATTACCGACGGCTGCTGAACCTCAGTGAATACAACATCCTCAACAACTCACAGATGATTATGCAGGCTTTGCAGATAGCGATGCAAAGGAGAAGGCAGAATATGTGCTAATCACCTGCCCAGCTGCCCCTGTCTTCTCAGAGGAGTTTGTCATGCTCTAGGACACAGAAGGGACATAGCTTTTAGAACACTGGCTGTTCTGCTCTACAGAAAGAAACTACCCCAGATTTTGTTGGGCTTTTTTCCCACTCCTCAACAAACCTCAGTGGTCTGTTGTTTTTTATTTTTTCCATTCTCAAGAGGTGGCCTTATAGGCAAAGATATTGCCTGGGAAATTTTTACATACACTTTGTTGCCTAAATTAAGGTTGTCTGTAGAAGACTCTTCACCTAAAATCCTTGTTAGATTTTTAAAAGTGTTATTTTAAGCCTCAATTATTATAATGTATGACATATAGGAAAATAATTTTTTACCACCACAGTGCTACAGTAATACAACCCAGCCAACACACCTTCAGACCGTAAGAAGGGGATATAAACTTCTGCTCCCCACAATTCTTCTTTGTGGAACACTACAGAGTTGTGCACGCAACTCTGCAAAAACAAAGAAGACCTGAGACATGACTGGAAGCTGGCATTGGATCCCTGAGTCTTTTTGCAAGTGTCCTGAAGAGCAGGTGCAGAGGTTGGAAATGTAAGAGGGACAAGTGTGTGCACACAGCCAGCTCCATGAATTGTGTCCACCTTCTGGGCTTTCTTGGGCTGTGAATGAATCATCAATAGATGGGATGGAGCCACTTAGGAAGAAGAGGTGTAAGACTTTTCACATAACAGGTTTTTTTTGAAGTGAAAGGTATAATTTGGGCACATCAAAATTTCTTGTGAATTTATGTCAGTTTTGTTTTGAACAGTATATTAAAAAGTCATCATTTTATTTTAAACTTTCAAGATAAAACACTCCAGAATTTTTATTCCCAGTTCTCATATCAAACTTCCTCTCTTAAAAAGTGCTTGAAATGAAAATATTTTACTTCCACTGGATAAAGAAAACTTTGTTGTTTTACTCAGTGCAATTTGTTTAAACAGTTCAGGACAGTACTCTAAGCAACCTGATCTGGTTGGAGGTGTCCATGCTCAAAGCAGGGAGGTTGGACCAGATGGTCTTTAAAGGTCCCTTCCAACCCAAAATGTTCTATGATTTGTTTAGTTCTGCCTGCTCAAACTGTGCAGATCAGCAGGAGTGAGTTAATAGTCCACAACAACTAATACCATCTTAAAACAATCTGAACAGACCCTCCATGGGATCTAGCACAAAACCATCAATAACTTTTGTTGTGGGTTTGCATTTTGAAACTTTCTTCATTTTCCCATTCAAGGAAAGTGTTTTTTCTGAACTGTTGAAAGTGCTGAAGGTGAGCTGTAAAAATTATATATCCATAACAACCTTTGCATTCCAGGTGCAAGTCAAATTGAAAATACAATTTTTAATTAATCAGTTTTGTGTCCTCATGACAACTGGGAAAATTTTGAACAAAGAGTCTATTCAGTGGGAAAAAAAAAAATAAAAAAAAAGAATCTATCAACTAGATGTCATAATCTGAGGCTAAAATAAACCAGAGAAAATGCTTGGGTAAGTTGAAACATTTCATGTTAATACTTTACAAAACATCTTTGTTTTGAAACGTAGCTTCTTTTTAATAGACTGCCTACCTCGTCAGCCCATGGAACCCAACCTGAAAATAACAGGTTTCATTTACAGCCAAAAAATGTTTGGCTTTGTGCAAAATGACACTTTGAGGATTTTCATCTTAGCGGGAAACCATGACAAATTATCTTAACAAACTGGTTCACAATGACTTTTCCCAACACTTCTGCTGTTTTTTTCTTTTGTTGTTGTTCTGTGCTAGTTTCACTAGTCAAAATTACAAATATGGTGCTATGTGCTCCGCGTATTACCCTGGGAAATAGCCTCCATTTGAATCTGAAATATCTGGCGTGAAAAAATAAGCACAATTTTAAGCCATGAACTCATGCCACCTTCAGCTCTGAAGAAATGTTATTTACATGCAAATATTTTATGTATACAAAACTGGACAATAAAGGCTTGTTCACAAAATGAAAATTCTGCCTTGCTCCACATATTTGGGCGTTTCAGCAATATGCTCCAGGTTCACAGTGTGTTCCTTGTTCCAGGAAAACAAAACTGTTGTTATAGCTCTGCAAAGAACGTAAGAGCGTACCAAGTATCTGCTGTGAGCATCGTGGATGAAGGAATGTCTCAGACACAGATTACGGGGGTACAAAGTGAGCTGCAGTCCCTTTCTCCTGCATGGGCTTCTCTGATGTGGATTGCAAATATTATTTGTGAAAATGAGAGCTTTTTGACCACTGGCACTGTGGTGGGATCAGCAGCCTCTGATCAGTCCAGGTGGACAGTCTGATTTATAGCTTACCCCTCCAAGGACATGTCATAATCAAGCACTGCATTAAGTATGACTGAAAGGCGCTGATGATGCCAAAAGCTTTCTGTGACCTAATGAAAAATGCATTTCATCCAGCTACATCATTGCAGCTGGCACGCTGGGGAAACATGCCACGTATGTGGACACAACCCTTTGCAGTGTTGTGAAATAACATAGCTGGTGGCAAAAATTTATTCTACCAAGTTGACTGTGACGACTGTTGATACTATTTTGCATGGGAATGTGCAAGGGGGAACTGTGCCAGCTGGTAGCAACATTTAACAAATAAGTTCAAGAACGCTCAGGGAACAGATAAATTTTTGCTCATAGACAATGTACCAGGAGAGCAGGGAAGCCAAAGGATTCCCTTTTTCCAGAGATTTTGACCTGTTATGACCTGCAGCAGTCTGTGGCTGCCGTTTTCAATCCTGTTCCAGTGAGTTGGCAGCTGTGCTGGTTTTGATGGCATAGGGGTCAGTTGGGTGCTCATGGGGCAGTTGTCCTGCTGCAGCGGTGGCTTTGTAGCTGTACCAAGGACATTGCGGACTGCAGAGTGCTGTTGGTGCCAAGTTTTGTCTCTGGCTGGCAGGGTTCATTGGGACAGACGCGGGTGTTTGAATGCAGCAGATTACAGCCAGACTCAGTCTGAGGTGGAAAGTGGTGCAGAAGTATTCACAGGGTGTGGAGCTAAGCTAAGGAAAGTCATTGCTTCAGGACTCCTCATCTAAAAATGAGATAATAATGACAAAAATAATAATAGCGAGCCTCAGGAAAGGAGGAGGAAAGAATACAACGACTTGAGGAGAGGCCCAGCCCTGAGGAGAGACCCCAGACCAAGGCTGAGTAGATACAAAGCACCATATGAGTGTGTTTGCTCTGCACACCTAGACCTGGGATTGCAGGAACATGTGGTGTAGAAAGCCTTAAACCAGATTTTGCAAGAACCAGTGTAGTCTGAGAGCAATAGTGCTGTAGTCTGAGAGCAATAGTGCTGTCTCTCTTTGGTTTTATTTGTCTGCTTACAGTCATAGATAACCTAAACAAAATTAATGTACTGTTGCTGCATCTTATTGCAGACTATGGATTTTTGTAGGCTTTGAGGTCTTGCTAAGTGGAAAGTTCAGTGCTCACACGAAAGGCCATCCTTCTCTTACCATTAGTTTTAAACCTGCCCCTGGCCAGTATGAGGCAAAGTGACTCAAACAGCATACTTCCATCTCCTGTACTGGAGGTACAGGTGTTTTTTTCCTACTTATTTGACCACAGGATTCAGCTTCCTAGCGTAAGAAAATGGGAGGGGAATAACTTAAGAAATCAGGCAGAGGTGGGGCTCTGAGTCAGTTTATAAAACAGTTGCTCACCTGCATATATGACATTTAAACTGTTGGTGTCTGCGGAAGCTGGGACATGTGAAATTGCATTGCCATAGATAACACGGGACGTGTATGTGACAGTGACCACAATGGAGCAAGATGGCGTTTTGTCTCAGGTAAGAAGGGTGCAGAGCAAAGCAAGGCATTTGAGATCTCAGCTAGTTCTGCTGCACGTAGTGCAAAGATGGTACTACTTTCCTGACCTACCACTGGCTATAAGTGACACTATGCAGGATGGAGAAAGTCAGTGCCTCAAGAACTACTTATCAAAATATTAAAAAATGATAGCAAACTGTAGGAAGGAGCAGCAAACTACTTGGGGAGTTAGACTTTATTTACAAAGGGACCACTTTGTACATTTAGGGTTTTCTTCATTTTAGAGACGGGATATATGCAACCTTAGAACAAGTATTAAATAGCGTGGAGATGTGCTCTAAGGTAAAAGATTAATGACAGGGTGTGTTTATGGGAGACAGGTTTGCTGTTCCTTTAACAGCCATGGCTAGGAGCTGCCTTCCCTCTCTGTGTGTCATGCGAAGGGTGGACCTTACCTGGCTGCTACACCTCTGCTTGAGCTTAGTGGGGCAAGCATAGCAGAGGCAGGGGCACCAGGCACAGCTGGCAACATCTGTACCTACTGCGGCTCTACGGCCAGCACTGACCCCAGGCTCCCCTTCTCTGCTGTTCCGTGGTTCCCGGTTCCCAATGAAGACTGCTTTTAAGAGACGGGATGGTTTTTCCAGGGGTAATGTTGGCCCTTCTTGTTGCAGGAGCTGATCACTCAAACTGCCCAGGTGGGGAATGGAATTATGCAGCTGAATCCTGATGGGAAACAGCGGACTTCTGTTACAAAGGTACAGCAAAGGAGAATTTAAACAGAAAACTACAAAAGAGACTTTGCTGCTGGGTGGAGCCTGGGTGAGAATTAGAGTTCAGCATTTGCTGAACAGTCTAATTAGCTACCGTAACCCAACCAGCTCCCTCTGAGAAATGTTCTCCTGCTTATCGTTTTGATCACTTGACTTATGCAATCTTGCTTCATGTTAAAGTCCTGGTGCTTTTTTCTGTCCTTGGCACATGGGAAATGAATCTTGTTTAAACAAGACTAATATCTTTAATAGGATGGGTTTGAACAGGCTTTCTACTATACATGTCTTTCTAAAGCACAAGGGCAAATCTAATGCCAGTGTAGGTAGTAATAGCTGTGAAATTGTGCCACTGACTCCCACAAAGAGTATGGCACAACCTTGAAGTGGATTTTCAACACCTGATTTCCTGGATTAATACTTCTTCTGGCCTCTACAAAAAACGAACAGATTTCCAGGAGGCACTTTGTATGAAATCTTTCATCTAGGCAATGAGAGGACTAGATATGCTGAAAAAGTTTTTTTTCACCTCGTTCCCTCTGAGGCTATTTAGTAATAATTGCAAACTCTCCCTTGTTCTGTTTTAAGCTGAGTTAAGGTGCTGAGCAACAAGTGTTGTGCTTCCAGTTTAATGAATAGTCAACCCTTTCTGTTGATTAGTTAAATGGAAACCCCAACGATGAGAAAATACGCCCTAAAATGCAACTCTACACTGCAGTGATCATGGCAGGTTCAAAAGAAGAAATCAAACCTCTCAAATTGCTTAGGCAAAGCTCACACCACTGATGGGATTTTGGCCGTTTGTTATCTATACCTCTGTGATATCTAAGCCAAGGCTCCCTGATTATGACATGGCACATCCATATGTGCCATGAAGGTAGCTCCAGGAGACCCAGCCCCTGGAACACAGCTGAGCCCTTCCAGGGACTTGCCTTCTCCAAAGTACCAGTTACTGGCTCAGTAATTACTGAACAATTTCCACCTGTACTGACCTTATTTCTGTGCCTTAGGAGTTAGCTTTTAGACATGAAAGCAAGTGCCTTTGATGGTCTTATCCACAGCTATCCTTTGGACTCTTAGCAGTGGTTTGACATCCTTGATTTGCACACCCTGAACAGAACAAATGTCATTGGTGCTTTTTCCTAGAACAAAGGGCTTTGGTTACCGGGAGTCTAATTTTACCTGTTTCTTCATTAGACTACTTGCTAAATGCCCCCAGTCTCAACAACACATATTCAGTAGCCTGGTTGTATGCATTAATACACTCAGGTTTAAACATTACAAGAGACATCACATGGACATTTATTCCATCACGCCTATGAATACTGATGCACTTCACTCTTTACAGAGAGTAAGCACAGCGCCTTATTAACACAGTACATACCACATTGTTTTACTCAGGCCAACTAGAGCCAATGTCCCGCTCTCCTTCCCCACAGTACCTGTGTCACACATCCTTCTCAGTGGGACTGATGAGGTCAGTGTCCTGTTAATGTCACTTCAGGCCTGGCAATGGTCTTTTTATAGTCATTTTGCAGTATAGGTGGAATAAGCAGGTGGTGTCACTACCTGTCTATGATTCTCAGTTGCACTAAATATCTTCTGTTTTTTGGAACTTTTTGAGCAATATTTCCTTTCTGATTTTTATTCCATTTGTGTCTTTTCCCCCTTTTTGTGATTGTAGAAATAAAAGGTTAGGTGGAAATGGAGATTAATGGTATTTATTTGTTTATTTTATGGCAAAAGGAGAGAGATATGAACTCATGTTTGGGCTCCACATAGATCAGAATATCAATATGTAAGGCTAAGAAATCAAGCATGAGGCCTTAATGTTGGAGACATGGGCTAATATAAAAGAGGGAAGCCAAAGGGAATAAACAAGAGTTTCTTATCAGGTGTAAAACATTCTTTAAGCTTCTTGTGCAAAGAAACTCCAGGCATGAAGAGTTTACATGGTTCAAAACTAGAGAAAAACTTCTCACTAGAAAAAACTGGAGGTGAGCTCAGCCAAGAGGAGCAGTTATGTCCCTGTAAATGAAAAATGCGTGCATGGTGAGTAGTGTGGTGGAAGGGCAAAGTAGCAATCTCTTCCTCTGACATTAAAAGCAGTGTGGGCATCAGAGGTCTGCAGTTAACTCCAGGGAATACTGTATGCTTAAAAGAGCAGGAATATGAGAAATTCATACACCATACATAGTGCAGGAGAATGAACATATGTAACGACTGGATGGGAGGGGATGCTTACAATGATAATTTTATCGCTTGCAAAAAGCCTAAGGCAGCTTTTTATTTTCTACACTGGAAATTTAACAAGTAAATCCTTTCCTAAGCTGTGCCTGAATCTTACCAGTTTGTGCAGCTGGATTTTAGTTAGAAAGCAGATAAATTCTCTATAACAATACAAACCCATATATCTTGGTATAAAAGTAGAGAATTCTTTCTGTCTAGTATTTTATTTAGATATTATTAAGAAAAATAACAGAATCATAGAATCATTTAGGTTGGAAAAGACCTCTAGGATCATCCTTCGTCCAACATCTCCGTAACCCCTAGACCATGTCTCAAAGTGCCACCTCTACCTATTTTTTGAACACCTCCAGGGACGGTGACCCCACCACTTCCCTGGGCAGATTGTTCCAATGGCTAGCCATTTCATAGTCACACTGCAAAATGTAACTAACTCAGTTGTTAATGATTCGGGTATTTTTCTCTCTTTCTGCCTTCTAAATATGCTACCTCGAGCATTCACTTCTTTCTTTTGTATGGTGTTTGTTTTGTTTTTTTTTTACCTGCAGATAGAATCATCTCTGTGTTACTTACTGACTATAAGAGTCATAAGAGCAAGAAATATCCACCAGGCAGATGTCTGTAAGTATCTGTAGTGCTCTGTATGGTCCTCTTAACATTCACGGGGTACTAGTTAACCCTGCTTCAAGAAGAAGTGCTTTCTAGATTTCTTCCACGGACGGAGAAAGTCCTCTCACTGGCATGGTGGTTCTAGCAATGAACAGAGTATGTTGCTCGTCTTTGCATCAGCCCTGTTCTGTGCAGAGGTAACTTATAAAGTCACGGCTGTGTCTATTGCACATATTTCTCTGCATCCCCAAAGGGAGCAGGACAAGCTCGGCAGTTGGTTGAAAACAAGAAATGTGGAAAGATCTGTGTTTTTTCTCTGGAGTGTATTTGGGGTTTAACAAGGACACAAACAGGTCAGCATAATGGAGCAAATAATGAAAATGCAGTAGCCTTCTCTCAACTTTAGCTTTTACTCACAGACTTCTCAAGGCTAAGTAATCCAAATTACCATACCTGGATTCCCTGTGTACCAGCTTTCACAGATAAAACTCTATTAGGCGTTGTTACATTTTGTAGGTTCGCTTCTGATGGCTTGCAACTGAAATAGAATAGAAGATTATGGTTTACTTATGCAGAAATCAAGAAGCATTTTTATTTCTTTGTTTTGGGTTTTTTATTAATGTTCTGTCTGGCTAAAATAGAATCTGTCACTTTGTTTACTTAACCCTTGCAGATACAGGGAGCTGTGGTTGTCTTGAATTATTTTATTCTGGGCTAAACTGGTTGCTTGATGACATAGAAGGAGAAAAACCTTCATTTTAATGCATTTATTATATCTCTAATCACATTTATTCAGAGAAGAATTGCATCCCTCTTCTTTTTTCTCCATTCCTGTTAAGTAAATTGCAATGTTTGTGTTGGATAAAACTATTGTTGTGTGTCATAGTGCCGCTCCTTGAAAGCAAAGCTTCATGTTGTTCAATTCATTCCTTCTTCTAGAGCATATCCTTATTTTAGATGTGTTTGTGTTTTTTAACATACAGTAAGCCAGACTGACTGCTATGTGAGCCTGTGGCTGCCAACTGCTTCAACCAACAAATTTCAGACTAAAACCATCACGAACTGCAAAGATCCAGTCTGGAATGAGACATTCTATTTCAGGATCCAGAGTCAGGTCAAGGTACTGAGCTAGGACTTCCCCGTTAACCATGACCTAGGGAGCAACTGCCAGGTTGCTCCCCTTTGCAAAGGGAATATAAGTAATTTTCCCAAGACGTAAGAAAAGATGCAGGAAGATGTGGGAGTAACACATATCCTTGTGATGCTTTTCTATGACATGAAAGACAAGTATCTCTCAACCATGGGTAGAATATGACCTTTGAGATGTCTGTGATTTCCTCTCATCCCTCCTTGTAGGCAGATGCCTACACAGCGTTGATTTCCCTTCCACCTCCTTCCCTTCCTGCTCCTTTCCTTTATGTCCTCCCACTCCTTACAACAACTGACTAAAACAGCTCTCCCCAGCACCTCTTGCTTTGAATGAAACCCAACATGTTTCTAAAATCCTTTCCTTCCCAGAATGTGGTGGAGCTGGCGCTCTATGATAAGGACATGGTTACTCAAGATGACCACCTCTTCACGGTGTACTTCGATATAGCCAAACTTTCCCTGGGAGAGCAGGTCTTCATGCACTTCAAGTGCGATTCACAGGTGAGCTCTGAAATAAGAAATGGAGTAGGTTGGCAAGAATGTTTGCCTGATTTCTGTCTAAAGTGTTATTTGCAAAATCTTTCCTTTTTTTCTTTCTTGTGAATGGACTGCCCAGCCACATAAAAGGGAGCTGGTTTTCACTCCGACATGGGAAGGCCTCTTCACATCTGAATATGTAGGCACACTGAAGGGTTTAGTGTTGGCCAGAGAGGCTCGCAAGTTTCAGGTGTCTTTGCAGAATTGTCACCTTGCTGAGCCTGCCCGCATCAACGATCGAGGAGTGTGCCTATGACAGTACTTGATGCTTTTTGTCATAACTTGTTACTTAACCTAATAATTAAGAAGTAACAACTCTGTGATCAGAACCAGTGTCAAACCAGACTAGTAGCTAATTACGGATTGGGGCATGGCTATTTAAATAAGGTCTCCAAGTCATGCCACTCAGCTTGGCAACAAGAAATATTCCTGTTTTGAATGTCTAAGGAGGCTCTGTAAGTTGCATAACCCACCTCCTCATATGTTCTGTCTGTCCTTTTCCTTTTCCAGTTCCCTTCCAGCCTCTTGTGTATCTGTCATGCATCATTCTGTTGATTAATTACCTTATCTACACACACCCAAACTCCACTCTGCAGTTCATTATTTTTAAATGCCTTATATGACCACTTATTTCTCTGCAGAGTATCAGAGGAGCAGTGTGTGGCCCTTGGTAAAATAGAAATATTTGGCTAGATGTAACCTAGCTCATTACTGTCTGAGTGCTTCCAGGCACCATATCCAAGCCTTTCATTACTGCATTTGCACAGCTACAATAGTTAAAGCTCATATTCTTCAAGTCTTCATAATTTTTTTTATCCTATATTACTAACATTTTGGTGTCTTTAATGCAATAGGTAGTTTGAGCAACTAGGTAACCTACAGCATGATCTCACTTCTCTGTTCATCATCCATTCCGTCCCCACCTTTGTTTTCTCTCCCATGTGCTTTCTTCCTCCTGGGGATTATATTCTTCATCACCACCCCACAGACCAGGCCTTAATGTCATTTACCTTTGCCCCAGTGCCCTCAAAACATTGCCAAAGAAAGTGGTTGTCCTCTTCCACAGCTGCTTTCCATGTCACTATTTCCCCTCCATACAGTAGGAAGTTTTGGCTGCTCCCCTTAGCAGAACTTCTTTCTCTGCTAGCAGACCCGGTATGAGACAGCATCTCTGCCTGGGTATGTCCCTTGCGTCCCAGCAGAAGCAAGCAAGACAACTACGTTCTTTGTTAAAAACGGGTATCACGGCTATCCAGAAGCTTCTTATCAGTAAAGAATCTTGAGACTCAAGACACAAGACAGATGGTGGTGGGTGTGTCTATTTTAAATGCTCTGCCAGTCACAAACAGTACATAAGTACCTATTTTGCAACAGTGAAAACTTATGTTACGAGAACTGCTGGTAGACCAGTGCCAAAAACATTTTCCCTTCTTTATTTTCCAGAGACAAGAGGAGCTAGAGGTGGGATTTGCACTGGATAACATGTGAGTAAACAAGAAATGCACCATAATCCACAGCAAAAAGAAACAGCAATTCAGAAGCATGAAATAATCTAGTTTAATTGTCCAGAGTGCATCGTTCCTTGATGATGCTGATGACACACACAGTTTCCCGAGGAATCTGTGCTATGAGCTGTGTGACGAATTGGTGCATGCCAGGATGACCTCCCATGAACTTCAGGGAGACAGGAAGAACACCCTAAACCCATTTCTTTGTGTAGTGTAATGAAAGCTATTTGAGACTAGGGTAATGGCACTGCTGTTTTGTTTGGCATTTGTGTTTGAGTTCAGAAGGGGGTTCGCTTCCCTTCAAAGGACAACATGGATAGGACAACATGGATAGGACAACATGGAAAGGGCAACAACAAAGAATAACACACCGGATTTCTGCTCTAGAGCCCTTTCTGTCCCATACCCCAACAACCTGTAACTTTTAAAAATCTGGATTCCATAAAACCATCTGCAGCCTCATCTTGGGGCTCCACTTAAAGTCACTACATGGTTTGGCCTGGCAGTACCTTTTTTTGTTTTCTGAGCTCCAGAACCAGAGGAGCCAGTCAGGTGACAATTGTGCCTTGACAGAGCAGGGTGAGAAAACTTGTACTGCAAGTCTCCTGGTGCTTTCAAATCTAATACACAGCTAAAAATAAGCAAGAGGAAAATCAGAAGAAGGGTGTGGCTCATTAATTATGCTGTAATTACACTGAGTTATTAAAAATATATTTTTCTTTCTATTTCCTAGTTCAGGCCCTCCTGAAACCATCATTACTAATGGAGTACTAGTGGTGAGTATTACATTTTGTCATCTTTCTTGTCCTGTTGCTGCACTTGTTTCATTTGACTCACAGTCATCAGGCCAACATACCCTTGGACTGAGCAAAGACAGTGCTGAAACACCGTGATTTCCCACTCCATCATCTGCCTCATGACACATCCTCGTGCATGGCGCCTGTGGAGAGGCTGGGGCTGGAACAGCAGGGAGATCCCCCATCCTAGCATCCCTCTGGTGTTGGCAACACGTGGGAGTGGTTTAGGTCCAAGATATGAGTACAGCAGTGAGCTCTCCGTTGGACATCCCAAATTCCCATCTTGCCAAAGCAATGGGGCTTGTCCTGTCCCAGGCACACATCATTTCTTGCATTCATAACTGTGCTTTTTACACAGGGACTTTCTGACCGTGCCACTTGCTTGCTTCACTTTGTTTCCTCATTATTTTGTTTTAAATCAGTCCTCTGCACCTCTATTGGGATCCTGAGAGTGTTGTTCTCCACTTTCCCCCTACCTTCTCCCTTCCACAAGCCCTGCTCATCCATGCTGTAACTCCAGCATTGCCCTGGCTGTGTCTAGTTTCTCAGGGACTTCTCACATTCCAGCCAGCATCTGAAATCAAGGTTGTGGTTGAGATAAAACGGTTTCCTTGGGATAAAGCGCACTGCTTGTATAGTATTCACATAATCATTAGTAGGAGGTTAGACTAGGAAACAGAATCTCTGACTGGAAAATTCCCTGCCATGAGGCATTCTATCGTTCATGTCTCTTACAGTCTCGCAAAATCTGCTGCTTGGAAGTCCAGGTGGTTGAGAAGAGGAATAAGAAAAAGGAGAAGAAATCTTTATCAAGTGAGGTTATGAAAAAACCCCATCAAATAAGAAATATGAAAACAGCCTTGTGATAGACTCTGCAAGAACCTTTGTTTTCAATTTTGATGAGAAAACTCTATTCTGTGTCTGCTTTTGTGTCACTTCCTTAGAGAAAGAATTCTCCTTTAAAGTGCAAGGCTCTTATGAGGGCACCCAAGACATTATGCTGGGATCTGATCTGGTCTTCAGCTCCTCCTCGCCTGTCAAATTCCACTACGCCAGATACAAGCAGCCAACGCTGGATGTTATGCTAACAGGAAAGAAACGACCTCCCTCCTCGGTATGTTATAACTGGTCTTTATAAAACGTAATAGTGGCATGTAAAGTAACAAGCACCATAAATAGTGACATTAATTTGCATAGTGGAAAAGTAGTAACATTCCTTGCAGTATAAATTTGGATATATTTGTATTTTTTCAGCGCTCCCATGTGCACGATACACAGTCTCCAAATGTGGAACTTCATTCCCTTCCAAGTGGAAAAAACATGATTTTAGCAGAGGTGAGTGCCTGCTCTTTTGTGGCGGAGGTTGAGAAACCTGAGTGTGGACGTCTGCATCCCCCTGAAGAGTGTGACCAGCAGGTCGAGGGAGGTTCTCTTCCCGCTCTACCCTGCCCTGGTGAGACCATATCTGGAGTATTGGGTCCAGTTCTGGGCTCCCCAGAAGAGAGACCGGGAACTACTGGAGAGAGTCCAGTGGAGGGCTACAGAGATTATGAGGGTACTGCAACATCTCTGTGATGAGGAAAGGCTGAGAGACCTGGGGCTGTTTAGCCTGGAGAAGAGAATACTGAGGGGGGGATCTTATCAATGTTTATAAGTATCTGAAGGGTGGGTGTCAAGAGGATGGGACCAGACTCTTTCCAGTGGTGCCCAGTGATAGGACAAGGAGTAACAGGCACAAACTGGAACACAGGAAGTTCCACTGAAATACAAGGAAAAATTTATCTACTGTGAGGGTGACGAAGCCCTGGAGCAGGCTGCCCCAAGAGGTTATGGAGTCTCCATGTCTGGAGAGATTCAAAACCTGCCTGGATGCATTCCTGTGCAACCTTCTCTAGGTGAACTTGTTTTGGCAGGGGTGTTGGACTAGGTGATGTCCAGAGGTCCCTTCAACCCCTATCAGTCTGTGACTCTATGATTACCAGGGTACTTTCTAATTATGAAAGCCTGTAGACAAAAATGCCCCAGTCTAACGGTGGTAGGTCTTTAGGTGACAAGGCCAGGTTGTACCTTGTTCTGTTCTAATGGGTGTGGGAATATGGGGCATCTTGTTACTCCATCCTGATCTTACTTCACGCTAAATTTTGAAGCTCTGCTTTTCCCCTTCTCATGCACCAGTGGGGCACCTAAACTAACTGAGATAGCGCTAGTCTCTTGCTGATGCTGACTGTGTTTAGCAAAGCACTTTTAGTTTAATGGTTAAAAAAATCCATATAGAATGAACGGATCATGGCTGCTGTGGGGTATGAGCCATAGATAGAGAGGAGGAAATGCTGCTGCCTAGAATAGCAGTGTGGCTGCAGCCTGGCTGGCTGCCTCAGGGAGGTAATGTCAGTAGAGACAAGTAAGGTATACGTTAGCATTGCTGTCCTCTGTAAATAGCGGTTTTACTTAGACATTACATTCACTACACTCAGGAATTACTGAACAACCTCCCTGACAATAAACCACTGCAGTCAAGTCATATGTGCTGCTGAATTATCCAGAGCTCATGATTTGTACCTGCATTGCTAGGATGGCACAAGCTAAAATTCCCCCTGGGGCTGCAGGGGAGGAGTACGAAAGCAAATTGTTACGCTTACACTGTTTGCATTCTTGCTTTCCAGGATAAAAAATTTGATTTATATGCGAAGGCAGAAGACTGGTAAGAGACTGGCTGCTCTTGTCCTTAGCTGAACTCATCTCACCCTTGGCTCTTTACGGAGGAGGAGGCACTCACAGTAGGACAGTCATGTGTAAAGTTAACAATAATTGTAGACAATCCATACTGAGACATGAAAAATGAAAAAGATATATAAAACAGAAGAAATAATATTAAAATGTTAGTAGGTGTTAAGCTCAGCACAGTATTCAACCTTTTCTTTAGCACTGTGTAAGAAGGCAGATGATCACCAGGTACTGTTGATCATGAAGTCAGCCAGCTTTGCTGCCTACTTCAAGACAACTGTGAGTTTTTCCTAAAGCTGCCAGTGCAAGCTGAAGTATGAGAGGATCCAGACAGCAGATGCCTCAGAAATTATCTGCAGGGTTGCCTTTCCTTAAATTTTCGTTTGAAGACTGCGTAGGAATTTATTAGTCCCTTTTCTATCATTCTTTCACAAAACATTGTATACCTGCTTGGGAGAGCAGGAAAGGCTCCTCCTGTAAATGCAGTACTTTGTGGATCTGGTTTATTTCCTTGTATTGGAAACTCTGAGCTTGTCAATCGATAATAAAAAGGAATATTCTTTTTTCCTTATCTCTGCTCCAGTCCAGACCACCTTGATGTGCGTTTAGGATTTGATCTTTGTGTGCAGGAGCAAGACTTTCTACGCAAAAGGCAGAAGTATGTCGCTCCTGCTCTGAAGAGGGTCCTGCAGCTGGAACAGGATCTGCTGGAACATGAGGTCTGTAGGGCTAACATTCAAAACACCTAATGAGTGCTTAGCAGTGGGGGCATAACAGCATAATATGAGTTTTTTTTTCTTCTGGCCTTTCTTCTGGTCTAAATTCCTTTTCTGATATTTCCTCATCTTTAAACTTACGTACACTTCCAATATTGTCTCATACCTCTCATCTAACCCTGTCATTTATGTCCTTCACAGTTGCTATCCTGAGTTAAACTCTTCTCCTGCTACACCTTCATTACAAGCCAGACTAGATATTCCGTATGTAGAAATAGCTTCTTTCACAGCCTTTACCCTACGATTGCTATCCTTGTTGATAAGCCTTCCTCCTCTCTTCAATCTGTGAGATGTCTTTATAATTCCTTCCTTTACAATCAATTTCTTTCTCTCTTACTGTCTCTTTCAGTTTGAATTAATGCATTTTCATTTGCTTTTTACCAAACTATTGTGCTGAACACATCAGAGACAACTGTCTGCTATCTAAGCAAAAAAAGTGTCATTACTTTTATTCCTCTTCTCCTTTATACTATAAATGGTAGCTCATGTTTCAGTAGAAATCATTTGAAAAGAAGTTTGTATCTGGGCACATGTGGTGTTGTCAGGCTTTGTGCAGCAGGAGATCTCTGCTGAGAGCTCCAGCCTGACACCAGACCTTTCTGTTTGTGTTGCATAGACCCCAGTGGTGGCCATCATGACCACTGGAGGAGGGATGAGATCTTTGACAGCATTGTATGGCAGTCTGCGGGGGCTCAAGAAACTCAATGTCTTGGACTGTGCCACATACCTGACTGGCTTGTCTGGTACTACGTGGTAAGTAGGACTGGGCAGCTCCTGGCTGGAGTCTTCCTGATGATGCTGCTGCACTGAAGTAGACTGGGATTGGAATGCTGTAGTCTACCTCTAATACCTTCCCAGCAGCTCTATTTTTTTCATCTTCTTCTAAAATAGACAGATTAAAGTATTTTCATGAGGGAAAGTCACATAATTTGCAATGACATGAAAACAAGTATTTTTCTAAGAACAGTTTATGGAAAATTGTTCAAGCCATTTTGACAGGGATAATGACTATGACTTCAAAGAGAAGATGATAGTTTCTTGGGAAACTGAAGGCAGGAAAGCTTTACTTAATTTCAAATCAAGACTTTAAAATAGAAACATAAAATGTATCCATTGTCTACTTCAAACCTTGGTGTGTTTTTTTTCCCCTCTTCAATATATATTTCCTCTCCCTAGGACCATGTCAAACTTGTACAGAGATGCTGACTGGTCACAGAAGGACCTCGACAAGCAAATCAGTGAGGCTCGAAAACATATGACAAAATGCAAAATAAATTCCCTTTCCTTGGAGTATTTGAAGTATTACAAAAAGCAGCTGTGCCAACGGACAAAAGAGGGCCGCAAAACATCTTTTATAGATCTGTGGGGGCTTGTCCTGGAATCTTTGTTGCATGACGGGGTACAGTATGTCATAAAGCAGCATTTACATTGGCTTACAGTTTTCTGAAAATTAATTTCTGGAGAAGATATTTTCCTATTTGTTGTGAGAGAAGTACTTTGTTACAAGACTGCATGTATGAAAATGCACAGCTGTTCCCAAAACATTTGATGGCTGTCTTTTAGATATCTAACTGTGGTGGAAATGAGCATTTTCACTTCTGAGATTTTGGATATGTTTTTTTTTTCTGAGAAAACTCCAAGATTAAGATTTTGAAAAAGTATTATATTGTAAGATTTTTTTTTGCATACTCTGCAAGTATTTTATTTAGAAATAGCAAAATTACAGACATTATCTTAATGCCCAAAACAGACCTGCAGACTTTTGAAATATGTGAGAGGTCGTACATAAATTTGCAGCGTAATGTGTTAAGCTGGTTTACACCAGAAGTATGGTTTTCTGCTTTTCATAACATCCTTCCATTTTCATCACATCCTTCCATTTTCATCCTACTGCGTCATCAATTAATCTGGCATCAGATTGGATGCCTGTAGATATTTCAGTAATAGAATGCTCAGAGGAATTTTGAAAAATATGGAAAATTTCAGAATTTAAGCCCAGCACACGTTCTACATTAGAGGCAGAAATTTTTCTGCCTTACAAGCTTAGATGCAGAGAAAATGTTCCTGTGCTGATGTTCGTCTCAGTGTAACCGTATTTCTGGAATCACAGAAAGACAACCATAGACTCTCTGATCAGCAACGGGCCATTGATCGTGGTCAGAACCCATTGCCTATCTATACTGCAGTCAATGTCAAGAACAACTATAGCACTCTGGATTTCAAAGGTAATTATGAGACTTCTGAGAGTCATTCATCTTTATATTTAAGCTGGTAAATTCTGGGACAGCCTTTGCAGATAGTCTAGAAGAAGCTCTCTCATTTAAAGACCAGAACCTCATCTGATCTGTATTTGTATAATGTCTTTGTGGTCAGGTCAAAGTTTGACTGTCTATGCAATAGACTCAAAAATCTTCCAAAGACTTCTCGTCTTGATGAGTTTTCATTTGTACCACGCTTATAACTCATTGCTATTGCTCTGAAATATTAGACTTAACCACAGAAATTATTTTGACTGTTAACTCCTTCCATTCCCATGACAGCAATGTTATTTTTATCAACACTTAAGGGGCTGCAGTAAAACACTGTTCTCTTCTTTGTGTTTCTTTTCACAGAATGGGTGGAGTTCACCCCTTATGAGGTAGGATTGCAAAAATATGGAGCTTTTGTTCGCACTGAGGATTTTGGCAGTGAGTTCTTCATGGGTCGGTTGATGAAGAAGGTCCCCGAATCCCGGATCTGCTTCTTAGAAGGCAAGCTCCTAAAAACACCTTTTTTTTTTTTCTTTGTTTTTTTAAATTGTGAGCTATATAAACTAAGCGATAATAATGCTCTGGTGTATAACTGACAAGGCAGTTTCACTGGAGAGGATAAATATCTCATTGCTACATTAATACTTACTAGAATGGATTCAGTTTACTGTAAAAAAGAAAATTCAGAATGACAGACAAATAGTTATTTTTCATTTTTAAAGCCAGTTTTGAATAAAAATATAGTATCGCTTCCACTCCAACAATAAAATTTTTGGGAATCCCTAGGAATCCATGGCTCTGCTCATGCTACTCCAGAAGGGTGAACTCCAGAGCCTGTTGCCTGTCTCAAAGGTAGTCAGTAATTTGTGTACTTCCTATAGACAGTTTACACTAACCTTCATGCTGATTCTGCACTGCACTAGGGTGTTTGACCATACCAGGCCCCCCCTGCTCCAGAGGGTCTGCTTTAGCCATACATCACTGGCTGCAGTTTCCACATTGCCTGTGCAATCCTGGGAGGAAAACAGCATAGTCATATCCAAAAGCATTTTTGCTGTTGACTGAAGTGGAGCATGGATATATGTTTTCCAGGCAGAGAGCCAAGCTGTCAGCTTGTGACTGGTTCAAGACACAAACTTCTCTTGGACTGGTCACTTCACTTAGAGTGTACTTAGTGTACACACTGTACGATTTTAGCCGAAGCCTGTGCTGGATGTGCACACATTTGCCCTTTCTTAACCAAAAAATGGTGGGAACTTGTGCCCTAAGGGATAACCAAATAAATTGTTTCTCAGGCTCAAAGATGCACAGTCAAAACTGATCCCGCGGTGTGTTAACAGGCTTCTTCTGAAACAGGGAAGCCTACAAACACAGAGGCTGCAAGATCACGTTGTAGTTAAGACCCTTATCAATGTAATTCCCCATCAGATCTCTCAGATTGCAAACTTTCATCCTTTCTTTTTTTTTCTGAAAACCCAAGCTTCTTAAACCACATTAATTCATGCAAATCTCATCACTCATTAAAATATATATCCAGCCCAAAGTCCCATAAGGCAAAACCAGGATACCAAAATAAGGTTTGGAAAATAGCAGCCAAATAAAAATGACACATCATCCATTTAAAGCAAACTAAGGAAAATCATAAACCTTGTGAATTTAATCTCATGATAACAGTTGTGTAATTCATAATGAGTGAATGCTTGAGTTAGAAAGCTCTTTTTTTCTGCAGGAATGTGGAGTAGTTTATTTTCACTGAATGTTTTATATATCTGGAATTCATCCCATTCATCAGAAGATTTCTGGCACAAGTGGACCCGGGATAAAATCGACAATATAGGTAAATTTTTATCTTCCGTATGGTGTATTTATTGTTAGATAGAGTTAATGTTAGATAAACCATGACACCCATCTGCTATGTGAAATGTACACAGTATATTTGCCATTTTTTTGGAGTGTTTCTTCAAAGGCCACATTGCCTTTTTGGATAGTTAAAATATATCCAGTTCTGTGATCTATATGTTCACTAAGGGCTCAACACTGAAGTTGGCAGATAAGTAAAATGTTCAGGAATAATAAAATTGATCTCTAAAAGATTAATAAAGCAAAAAGCTTTTGACTATACGAAGTCAGAGCTACAAATAAGTACAACAGTTATCCGTTTCCAAATCCTGCATTCAGTCTGTTCCACAAGTGTGCGTATGTCTGGTGCAAAGTTTTATTGCTGCCTGACACTGGTCTTTTTTTTATCCAAATCTGTACTATGTAAGGAAATGGTATTTGGCTGATAAGAGTAGCATTTCATTTTCTTTTCCTTTGGTGGCTTGTGCTTATCAAGTCTTTTCATCCTAGGCCTTTAAAATAAAGAAAACACTGATTTTTACTACTTACCTTGACATCTTGGGGGGTGACCTTGCTCTAGGCAGGTAGAATTTAACAGATTTTCCCTATGCAGAAGAGGAACCACTCCTACCGCAGAAGCTGCATGAGCTGAGGACTCGCCTGTTTACCCCTCCTGGCCCCCTTGGCAGTGCTCTTCGCCATGCTCTCACCGACCGCCTCTGCCTTGCCCAGGAGCACAACTTCCTAAAGGGCTTCCAGATGCATAATGACTACCTGGAGAACAAGCACTTCTGTAGGTGGAAAGGTAACAGAAGACCCGTGTGGCTGGGGAGAGAATAAACAAACAGAAGAAAGCAAACCCACAGATTTTATATTCATAGACTCATAGAATCATTAAGGTTGGAAAAGATCTCGAAGATCATCAAGTCCAACCGTCAACCCAACACTACCATGATCACTAGACCATGTCCTGAAGTGCCATGTCTACACATTTTTTTGAACACCTCCGGGGATGGTGACTCCACCACTTCCCTGGGCAGCCCATTCCAATGCTAATCGCTCTTTCAGTAAATAATTTTTTCCTGATATCCCATCTGTCATGGCACACTGGGATGTAGCATGGTGTGATGTTGAGCTCCGTGCCAATGGTTTGCTGGTGACGCACACCTCCTGAGATAGGGGCACCAGATCCTGGTGGTGGTCCTCCCTTTCTCTGAAAACACACTCAGTGGGGAGGCATAAGAGAACCTCTTTGTGAATGTTGTCACTGCAGGTCCAAAACTGCATGTGGCTGGAGTTGGGAGGGCAAAAGAGGAGGGATTTGGCAAATCTCCCTTCCCCAAAGACTCTAACCATTTAGGGCTCTGTGGTCATGGTGTAAGAGTGGAAAACAGGCTAACCAGTTTTGCTCGATTGCACTTACAGCAAGACAAATCTTTCCTTTTAGATACTGTGTTAGACACATTTCCCAACCAGCTGACACAATCAGAGGAATTCCTGTCTCTGGTAGATACAGGATTTTTCATCAATACAAGCGTCATGCCGCTTTTGAAACCAGAGAGAAAGGTGGATGTCATCCTACATTTAAATTACAGTGCAGGATCCCAGACACAGGTGAGAGGAATTGATGCAGTCTCTATTTCTTCTTCAGCAGCTATATACCTGGAAGTTTTTAATGCTTAGGTGCTTCCTATATTGCTCCTACTAAAAGTCTCAACCATGAGCATTTTTAGCTTGATGGTGCAGTGTGCTACTTCATTCATAGGCTGTACATATTCTGCTTTTCTTGTATGATACAACTGTTTTGTGCTAAGAACTCAGGGAGAACACCTCTCCAATGACGCAGTGCTTTCCAATAGGGGTTTCAGAGCCTTAATACATCTGGCTTGGAAAATGTCCCCTTTGTTATTGGTCTCCAAGAAATCTTGAGTCCTGAAACCCTCTTCAAGCCTTAGAACTGTTCTGTTCATTGATCCAGGCTCTGGACCAGACCTGCAAGTACTGCTCGGAGCAGGGAATCCTTTTTCCCAGAGTGGACTTCAGTGAAGAAGACAGGAAAAACCTGAAGGAGTGTTACCTCTTTGACGGTGCTGAGACACCAGGAGCGCCAGTACTGCTATTTTTCCCACTAATTAACGATACCTTCCAAAAATACAAAGCACCAGGTAAGTAATCAAACATATTAACAGAGGGTTGACATCATGGCTACTCTATTAAAGGAAGTATATTTAATATTCCAATCCTTGAACTTCACTGTTGGCTCATTTCAATACGTCAAACCTTTCTGTTGCTCAAAGTTGCTTTTTTTACCATGTCAGATTTGATGCCATGGCTGTGCTGTTTCAATCCCTAAGCTAGTTAGCTTGCAGGTAACTTTGGTGAATTGACATGAGTCACAGATATGGCTTGGAACTGCAGTGTGGACACATGTAAGAGGAATAATCACCATTTCTCTCCCTAAAGCAGCTGAAGCAGCTGATATCTACCTGAGCCAGGGACTGAGCTGCCAGCTTGAAAAAAAACCACTTGTTTTTTTTAAAAAAAATTTAATGCACAAGAGTAATTTAGATAATGAACTCTCTCTACAGGGAGACATCTCCTTTCCCTGCCCTGTTCAGAGTTTGCTTGCTTATGACCAGAGTAACTCCCATCTCTCAGCAGTAATTTTTCATCCCTTCCTAGGTCAGAAGCGCTCAGAATCGGAGATGGAAGATGGCAAAGTTGATCTCTATGGCCGCTGTTCCCCTTATTCAACATATTCAATTCAGTACACTGAGAAGGTGTATGACCGTCTGGTTCAGCTGGGTGAATACAACATCCTGAATAACAAAGACCTCGTTATGCAGGCCTTGTGCACAGCAGTGGCACGGAAAAGGCAAAAAAAGAAATAACATCAGACAAGAGAGGGTGCTTTGGTGTCCCTTAACCTGCTGAGAGACTGAAGCTCCCTTAGGATTGGCCAGCAGGCTTCAAAGGATTCCAGCTCAACCCCGCTAAATGACAATCTCAGACGAACAAAGAAGAGACTGAAGAGGAACTTTTTTTCTCCAAAGAATTTCACTGCAGCAATTCATTGCAATTCAGCTACTAGTCGTCGTATGGTACAGAGTATGGGCAGCCATGAAGAAGAAGGTGCTAAGATGATGATGAATATGGTGCTAATTGCCTTGAGAAACAGTTTGAAATATTTAAATCTAACATGTCCAGGGCAGACCACATTAAAAGAGTATTTTGTTAACTTGGCTTGTGTTCTGTGTTTGCAAGGTGGTGATGAGGCAAGCAGCAGCTTGTGGGCCAGATTTGTGGCTGGGACCATGGCACATCGTAGGCAAGTGTTTAGAGAAAAAAAGGCGCATGTCATATGGCATCCTGTGGGCACAGATCACCTTCAAGGAAGGCTGTGGATAGAGGTGGAGGAGACACAGGCCATGGGCACAAGATGAACTGAGAAAGCAAAAGAGTTTTGATAAATTTCTCCACTGCTTGATTGCCAAGCTCCACTGTGTCCCTCCTCACTGCTTCTTGGCTACGGGTCCCTCTTCCCACTCCTGCTGTGAGCAGTAGTAGCGTAGTAACTAGAAATACAAGCTGAACAGAACAACACTCTGCTGGCTTTAAACCCCCTCAAAACAAGAACAAGGATGTGCAGGCCTTGAATTCATCAACTCCACCTACTCTCACTGTTGTCTGGGTCTTGCATGAGCTTGGCACCTGCAGAATTAGGAGGCACCCACATGGAGGAGAAGGTGCTTTACATGGGCTTGGTGAAAGAAGGAAGATTTTGTGTTTTGCAGTAGGGCATATGCAAGAGGATATCCTGCTCCAGGAAAGTTATTTTTCCCTCTTGAGATAGCAAAAATTTATTTTAACTATAGTGTTTCTGTGAGCCATATGCCAGCTGTGAAGAAAAGAAATGTGCAGAGATGCCTAGAAGCTCTAGGAAGGGTTGCTATAGCAAGTACATCCTTCTGCATGGCAAGCTGCTACAGGAGGATCTGTGCCTCCGGAACTGTAATTTCTCTCCAACTGGCTCTGCACCAAACCCAGCACAGACATGCACATACATGGCATAATTTGCTTATTTGGGCCAAATATGCCATGATGAGAGGCTACCTAACCTAGGCTTCCATCACTGTTCCCAGGAGGGAGGAAATAGGAGCACTTTGCTTACATCCATAGCAAAGATCCTTCAGCTCCTCTTGCATGCCTCTCACTGCCTGATTTGTTCCCTGGGGTTGATATGCTTTACTTGTTCAATGAAGAAAAAACAACAAACAAACCAGTAGAGAAACAGCCTCACAAGATTAAAAACCGTGCAAATCTGGATCACGCAGTCAGCAATACGAGTATGCAAGAGTATATACTTCCAAACACACAAGCTTCTTTGGATTAAGATCATTGCAGGTAACCCATGCTCCAGATTGAATTAGTAACAGAAAATGCACCAATACTTTACAGATCAAAAAAGTTATTTTGTTTCCCTCAGAGCATTCACTTCTCAGTTACTACCTGAGAATAGAAATTCCCTAATTCTTCATAGATATCTATTTTATTAACCAAACTAATACTGAAAGCAATAATAAAAATAGGACCATCCTATTTTTACAGCATGTGACAACTATCTCAAAAGAAGTAAAGTCTCAACATATGCATGAATTTCTATCTTTTTAATGCTGTAGTACTTTTAGCTTAGTTTGGAAGGTGAAGCTTAGGTTGTGTAGAATTTCTCAGTGTATGTAAAAGCTTAGCATCTGCGATTTGTAGCCTGCTAAAGCCACCTGTGATTAAATCTCAATGTCAAACTTCTTCGGATTGAAGGAGGAATGAGATGGAATGGAATGGAATGGAATGGAATAGAATAGAATAGAATTAGACTAGACTATTTCAGTTGGAAGGGACCTACAACAACCATCTAGTTCAACTGCCTGACCAATTCAGGGCTGCCCAAGTTAAAGCATGTTATTAAGGGCATGCTCCAAATGCCATTTAAACACTGACAGGCTTGGGGCATCGACCACCTCTCTAGGAAGCCTTGTTCTAGTGCTTGATCAACCTCTCAGTAAAGAAATGCTTCCTAATGTCCAGTCTGAACCTCCCTTGGCACAGCTTTGAACTGTTCCCACGCAACCCATCACTGAATCCCAGGGAGAAGAAATCAGCACTTCCCTCTCCACCTCCTCTTCCCAGGAAACTGAAGAGAGCAATGAGATTGCTCCTCAGCCTCCTTTTTTCCAAACTTTGTCTAGTTTGGAAAGCCCTCAGCCATTCCTCAGAGGACATTCCTTCCAGCTCTTTCACCAGCTTTGTCGCCTTCCCAGGACACACTCGAGGACCTTCATGTCCTTCCTAGATTGTGGGGCCCAGAACTGTGCACAGTGCTCCAGGTGAGGCCACGCCAACCCTGAGTACAGCGGGATAATCACCTCTCTGGAGGGGCTGCTCATGCTGTGTTTGATGCACCCCAGGATGGGGTTTGCCCTCTGGGCTGCCAGGACACACAGCTGACTCTGAGCCTGCTGTTGACCAGCACCCCCAGGTCCCTTTCTGCAGGGCTGCTCTCCAGCCACTCTTCTCCCCATTTATACCGTGCCTGGTGTACAAGACTCTGTACTGGTCTTATACGGTGAGGTTTTGATAGCAGGGTAGGGTGCTGCTGGGGTGGCCTCAGTGGCTTCCATCCACATTTCAAGGCTCATGTGCAGGACTTTATCTCTACTTTCCCAATGAGTAGATAAAGGTATCCACAGTGTGCTTGGCTGAGTCCTGTCACTCTGAAGCTTTAAATAGCATCATCAGAGCCTCATAGAGGGAGCAGGACACAGTGTTTCTGTAATGACATGTCAGACAAGAACAAAAGTGCTCTATGCAGCTCCCTATTTTAAAATACAGGGGCGAAGGAGTGTCAGCATCTGGGAGGGGTGTCTGTGAAATGTCTGCCTTGCTCCTGTAAGGGACCTCTCTGGATACAGTCACACTTTCATTTCTGTACTGCTGAAAAGTTGTGGCTTTAACAGTGTGGTTTGTCCAGGGTAGAATCTGAGAAGATTTTTTTTTTGTGGATTATGGACATTTTCTGGGTCTTAGCTCTTCTTTGTTTTGCATTTATCCTTCCAGAATGAAACTGAGTTGGTCATCTTATTGTCAGCCCGGACTGATTTTTGTATGACCAGTTCACTTTCTTTTTACAGTCAGTGTGAACCTCTCAAGGGATGGTTCTTACAGCTACAAACAGGTCAGATGTAATTTCCTCATAAAGTGTCACTAGTGCGTCCATCTTCAGCCATCAACACGTCAGTGGGGGAACTAGTTATCTCCCAAGGACATTCCTTCTTGCCTTTTTTCTAGGGTACCCCCTAAATGGGGATAGGCTCTTTTAAATGGCAGTGGTCTTTTGAAAAAAGTCTCATTTTAGACATTTCCTGGGTCATGGTTTTGGTCAGTCAGGCCTAACTCAAGATTCAAAAAGCTTGAAGGAGGCTTTTAACATCTTTCACATGTGAGACCAAAAGAGTTCAGCAAGGAAGCAGCAGTAGGCTGCAGTAAATAAGCCTGGAGGGTCTTACATGAGTTGAGGAAGGCCTTCAAAGCTCTTGGAGGCTAAAGCTAAGCCTGGAGGGATATTTAGGTTGTCTGCATCCTTTGCCTTTGCAATCCTTGTTTGCAAGTACATGATAAGCCTTTAGCTAAAAGGTTGAGGGGCAGTTTTCTGGGGCATGGTTTTCCCACTTTTACTTGCTAAAGGGTTCTACCAGCTTGCACTTCTTTAATACTTCCATTTTATAACACTTTACAGCTCTCTTGCATTGTTTAACTCTGGTTAGCTCCTATCAGGCTGTGGAAGAAGAAAGTAAAAGAGCAAATGCAGTTTTACATTTGCACTAGATCATTCATCTTACTTCTTTTCATAGACTCAGAAAAGCCAGAAGTACCATGAGATCATCTTGTTAGACCTGTTAGATGTCAGACCTGTTACTTGTCATGCAGTTACTTAAATGTTAAACCTGATCACCTGTGGCTGACCAAAGGCTACCTTGAAGAAAAATGCCCCCCCCTCCCCTTCTTTAAAGGTATCAGGAATGGTGAAGTCACCAGACTTCATGGCAGGATGTTCTCGTGGGTGATCATCTTCCAGCAATGCACCTTGTTTCCAGCCTTATTTAGTTTGGCCACAGCCCAAATACTAGTACGTGCTAAAATTTCACCTAGTACCTTAGAAGCCATCGCATAACCGCTGTTTTTTCTTTAGAGTCAATTTTATAAAATATACAAAGGTTACATCACAGGCTTCTTTTTGTCAAACCAATAGATTCAGCCCTTCAAATTTTCATTATAAAAACCCCTTTATTTGCGATATCCAGGTGTATCTCTGTTCCTGCATTCCCTTCAGTTCTTCACTGTCCTTTCAGCAAATGCAGCCTCCAGTACCCTTCCCTCTATTGCTATACACTGAGATGAGCGTTGCCTTCTTACTCTTACATTCTTACATATAAATGACACCCCAGTTTCTATATCCAGAATCCAGTTGTCATTTGCTATTAGAAGCTTCTGCTGACTTGTTTGTTGTCCATAAGCTGGGGAGTTAGTGTTTTCTGACCTACAGTCTTCCCTTTTGTAAGGGGGAGTAAATCACAACACACATTGTCATTCCTTTAATCATAACTTTGCGCTTTGGTGCGTTAGAATCAACTGTGTTAATCAGGCCAGTTTATCAAGCAGGTCAGATCGTTCTGTACCATTGCCCTGTCCTCAGTATTACTCAGCACTCGTACTGGGAACCTGGCCAGTCAAGGTGTCTTGTGTATTTCCAAATCACTTGTGAAAAATGTTGAATAGTGTTTGAGGCTGGTAAGCTCTTAAAAATGCCTCAGAAGAACATTTTTTTCAGTCATTTTTCTCACTGAGGACTAATTCTGAAATTGGTTAGCTAGCAAATTCATAACTTAGTAATATATAGCTTTTTTTCCAAGCTTTGCCTTACAAAATCTTACTATTTTTGCACAATAGACTGTAAGTAAAAAAACCCTGCAGTTGGAGGATAGAACAAAATTGATTTCTTCTTATTAAAAACCCCACTATTTTATACTGTCTGGCTTCCAAGAAAGTAGCTTAGGGTATACAAAAATTGCTCATCACCTCACAGGGAACCTCTGGCTAATGCCAACCCCAGAAAGATTTCTTTTCCATGCAGTACCCTTGCATCACCATTTTACTACCTCTTGCACCTTACTGGTGGAATTCCCTGTGTGTGCTTTGACATCCTTTACAGCTTTATTGCACTCTGGTCACTGAAAGACAGCATCAGTACCCTAGTTTGCAAGATCAGTGCATCCGTAGGAACAGCAGGCTTCAATTTGGGCAGTACACTGGCATCACCTCTAGTACATACCTGAGATAGGGAAATTAAAGAACTTCTGTGCGTGATCCAAATATAAGTAAGACTTTCACAAAGTTCAATAGAAATAGATTTAAAAATTTTAAAATGCACAATCATATCTACGTTTAATCAAGATCAGCTTCCAACAGCTTTTCTGCCCTTTTTTCCTGTCGTTTTACTTCCCGTCTATATAGCCCTTAAGCTCTTTACTGAACCGTATGGCTGGGCATTCAGTTCATATGCAAGTCAGGTAAGTCTCTTATTTCTGCCTTCACGGAATTGGTTTCATGCATCATTTTAACTCCAAATCTCCCCAGGTGCACTTATTTTTATATATATATATACACACACACATACACAGATACATATGGAATTTGACAGGGAGGAACCATCTGCTCTCCAAACAGTAAATTGTACTAGTTAATGACTCTCCTAAGGCTAACTAACTACATGTCATTAATCTTTTTTGGGGGGGAAGACACTCCTGTCTGTTGTGGAGCGCAGTTTTCAGTGCATAGTCGCTTTATATGCTGAAACTTGTATTTAATACAAACACGCACTCATTAACAATTGCTGTGCAAAACATATGAAACATAAATGAGAAGAATGTATGTAACTTGAAACCAGCTCTTGCCTTGCAGTAGGTATTGCTATTAACTACTTCAGTGATGATGGAGCGTTTGGTGTGTATGACTGCCAGCCCACATTTTGAGGAAGAGCAAGAGAACCAACAGTGGTAATATATGATACCTGATTTTTAATTAACGAGATATTCTGCCCACTGCTGCAATGGTAGCCAGGGTAACCACTCTACTGGCACTGTCCCTCTTGGTACTTTTGAAAATTGGCATAATATTAACTTACTTTCTTTTTTTTCCTTTTTTTCTTTTTTCTTTTTCTTTCTTTTTTTTTTTTCCAGTTCTGCAGTAGCCCAAGAATTAAAATAGCTCATCAGACAAGAATCCTCGTAGACTACACTTTTGGAACTAATTGGTAAGAATGGTCTCTGTTTTGCCTTGATATGTGTTGTGTGGTTATGTGCTGTGAAGCAGTTTGTAATATTCATCAATGAAACATGTAAAGTTTCTTCTTTCCCAACATACAACACAAGTGCTTTATTAGCATTCCTGTTTTGGCTGCAGCAGTAGTAATTACTTTCCTATCTCTATGAAATAATAAGTATAGACCTTTGATAGGATTTTGCTTTCTCCTCGTATACATTTCCTTCATGTTTGCACATATACCTATGTAGATATATGTTTCCTACTGTTGCCCTTGTAAACAATGCTTTCTTTATATTCCATAAGTTTTTATTTATGTGGAAAATTTCATATTTCCCATTTTCCCACGTACCGTGCTTTTATTTCTCACACCCAGCTGCTGCCTTCTCATCACCTCTGAAAGTGGTCGGACTTTCAGCCAGAACTGTGAAATTGGGATAGTTCATATCATACTATTGAGATTCCCCCAGCTGCAGCAGGCGCAGATATTTCTGCCTCCAGAAGCATCTTTTAGCCTGCCCTGACCTTTCCTGCTGCTTTTTAGCAGGAAGCTGCAATGCTGAGCCTCCAAAGCAACAGGGATTTCTCTTTGCCAATCACACCTGTTTTTTTGCCAACATCTAGTGTGACCTGATCATTGTCTTGGACTTGAGGAAATACAGGGAATAATTAATTTTTCTTTCACGTCATACCTGTGCAATGTGATCTAATTGAGTAGGTTTTAGTCATTACATCACATAGGGTCAAAATATCAAAACCATGTGAGTGTTGCATGCAATAGCTGTTCAGACGGGCTTGCGCATGCTTTGGTAGCGTTTATTATAAAGGGTAATCATCAACGTTTGCTAGTACAAATTTGTCTTTCTTTAATC
Organism: Eurystomus gularis; assembly: GCA_013400335.1. Taxonomy (NCBI): domain Eukaryota; kingdom Metazoa; phylum Chordata; class Aves; order Coraciiformes; family Coraciidae; genus Eurystomus; species Eurystomus gularis. Next base: position 33,947 of record VZZY01015102.1, on the reverse strand, counting down.
GGTGTTTTCTCAACCTGACCTAAGAGTCACGCTTGTCTTTGATCTCTGTGAGTTTTAGCACAGTCTCATGTTGCAATGGTGATTTAATTTCACGTATAATCAGGTGTATTACACAGCTGTCTATCTTGATCTCCTGGAGAATGTTTCTTTCCTTATGCGTTTCTGAAACACTTCCTTCAGAGGTTTTGCAATTGTTCTTTAAAGCCTTTCCATGTGGAGCTGTTACCATAGTTTAATCTTTGTGATCAGCCCTTTTGTAAGTGGCCACACAAGATTCCTGCACAAGTGTGCATTTCGTTCAGCAGAAGCATGTGGAATAATAGCCAGACTCTTTTGTCTATCAGCCCCAAATTCTCCCACGCTCAGCTCACTATGGAGCCTTTTGGGACTCCCTGAGAACTGGCTTTGTTTTGTTAGCAGCCGTGGGGAGTCACGCACGTAGCATCACTTGAGATCACATCCCATGGGCAGCTGGCACAAGGCATGTCTGAGAGCTCCATCTCAGATGGCACAAAATGCAGGTTTGTGAAGTGTCCGTGTGACTCCCAGGAGAGTCCAGGTTTCTTAAGCGTTGCTTACATGACCTACCAGGTGCCCTGAAAAGTTGTCACTCCGTCCTCCCAGTGACAACACACCGTATATAGGGCAAGATATGCTGCCATGCACACCTCTTCAGATTGCACAATGGGGCACAAGGCTTGAGGTGAACATGACAATGGGAACATGGTTTCTGCACATGTGGAGAGATACTGGATGGAAGAGCTTCTGAAACAGCCAGGCCTTTCTCACGTGAGAAAGAGGCACCAGGAATTTCAGCACTGCAAGATTAGCTGGAGTGAGTACAGCACCTAACCCTGTGCTTCCTCTTCCTCTTCCGCCTGCAAGCAGGAACGGAAAAGCCCACAGCATCTGGCAGCTTTTCCTCGGGTGGGTATGCCTTTCCTAAGGATGTTCTTCCCTCATAGCTAGTGTTTGCTCACCAGGGCTCTCATACTAGAGGCAGTCACCTGCCCCAGGTTGTGGAGGAAAAGGAAGTTGCATCTTTTAGGGCAGAATCTCTTGGTTCTTTCTGTCTCTCTTGGTTAATTAGGAGGGAGAGCCTTCATTCTCTTGCAGTACTGCATCAGATGTGCACTCTAGTCTCACAGTGCACTCTTCTATCCTCTTCCATCATGCCAAACACTTGAACCATTGCCATGTTGAGAAAAGCAGTCTACTGAAACACTCTGGCTATGCAAATCTTGGCCAAAAAGGCAATGTGCTTGGAAAGGTGTCATGCTCATCTTTACACTGAGGAAGTAAAAGGGATCCTGCCTAGCAATGAGGCTTTGAGGAACTGCCAGAATTAGTGGCAAACCTATTACCTGCACTGGGGCCCTCTGATCCTGTCTGGGACTCTCAAATAACAGTCCTCACGGGAAACCATGTTTCTCTCTCTCTAGTCAGCAAATGCACTCCAGTGACTAACAGCTTTATGTGTGGATGAGATTCTTGTGATGTACTTTATCCCCTGGAGATAACTGCAGTGAACACCGGAAATTTAAAGTTGATGGTAGTATGTGATGTCCCACATATTAGACAAGAAAAGGAAAGTTGAAGATATACCCCACCAGCACTTGCTGATTTGATTAAGATACCAAGATACCATTAATTTACTACAGATGGAAAGGTGTGGAAGCCAATTATTTCAGGATAAGTTGCTTTAGCAGTGCCAATGTCTTTCAGTGTTGGATGGGAAACTACAGTGACACTGGCAAGATCTAGGATCCTACCCAGGGCATTCCTTACAAAAAGAAAAACTAATTTAATAACTTTCTATATAAAATCAGTAATAAAAAGGCATTGCACTTATGCACTTGCACAGGTCTCCTACAAGTCAGATCTATCAGAAGAAAGGTTATGTTCTATGTAAGAATAACCAGACCAAATAACCTTGCAAACCTCAGGTATTGTCAATATTTGTCCAAGACATTAAGAACTTCTTGAAATATTCTCTCAATTTAAGTTTTCTCTGAATCTGGGTAAAATCAGTATATATGTAAAAACAAATATCCATACCACGTACCTGTCATGGGGAGGAGCATACACAGCCTTCCTAAAAGCAATCTAATACTCCTTGTGGACAAAAACATCCCTTTTTCTGCTGATTTAACTTTATTGTCCAGATTTTCTGAAGAAACTTCACTTTTTCTGTCCTAATATGTTCATATTTGAATTATGGATAGATTTGTATATATCTTTCTCATAATGACCAATTATATCACACTAAAATCATACTTTCTAGTAAAGATACTAATCAGGAGTAAACAAGAAGGACTTTCAGGGAAGCTGGATCTTCCCTTTCTCCTGTGTTCAGAAAGGGGGTCTGGAAAATCTGAGGTGAAGATGTGCTGAAGCAAGAGGGGCTGATGACATTGCTAGGGCATGATACAAAAAAGACCATGATACAGGGATGAGACATAAAGAAGAGTCTGTAGGCTGCAGGGGAGCTGGAAAGGATGGGAAAGAGGATGAAGAGGGTTAGCATTGAGAATGATTGAGAAAAGTGAAAAGAAAGCAAACAATCTAGCTGATCTTTTGTTTGTCCTTAGCTGTCAATTTACTCTTTGAATAATTAACTCTGATCCAACCCATGTCTTTAAGCATTAATGTTAAAATTGGCCCAGTTCAGTCACTGGTTGTAGTTTTAGGTCATGGTGATTGTAGTGTGAGACGCCATCAGTCAGGAAAAAGAAAAAAATATTACAGAAAAAAGCCTCAAATGAGAGATAGTTCAAAGAAGAGCAACTTTGGGTGATCTGCATCTCACCAGTAGCTACCCAATGGACAGACAGACCCCAGAACTGCCATAAGTGTGGTTATCTAAGGGTGGCCAGGCACGGTTTTTCTGTCCTTGAGCTGCACTAAATGTATCATCTGACCTCTCAAGCTCTGCCCCACAAGTCAAGAGTATCTTATGTTCAGTTACTTGTAGCAGCCATCTCCTCTAGGTCCTTCCCTCTGAAATTCCCCATTTGTCCCAAATATGTCTCAGGTGTTTATGAAGCAGCTGCTGAACTTCTGCAGATTGCAGCCTGGGGTTTCATGGAAAACCCAACTTCATATTTCTCCCTTAATACGTCTGGGCATAAGCTACCACTGCACAGCCTGTGCTTTATGAATTGCAGTCCCAAGTCAAGCTGTCTTTTTCAAGATCAGAGGGGACTTAGGTGATCCCAAACTGGAATATGGCAGAAAGTTTGTGGTGTTACTTGCACCATTGCGTTTTGCGTTCTCTGCCGCCCTGGTTATTGCAAAACCTCTTCTTTGTTATTTAAATGAATCCAGGAGAAGGTTTTTCATTTGTATTCTGATAGAGCTTTTGCTCAAGGGTGTTTTGCAGCTTCACATTGTGAAAGACTGAATCAGTCACGTGTCAACAACACAACCAAGTTCCTCAATGTCAGGTTCCCTCAGCATCGGTAACTTTGGAAAGAGGTGATTAAAGAGGATATACTGATTACTCAGAGTGGGATTCACCTTACCTACCTTCAGCTGTTCGGAAGTTAGGTGTCAAATATGACCTGGACATTAGGCTTCTCCAGAAGAATCCAATATAGAGGGGCTTAGTCACTACCTGCAGTTGTCATGCTTGGTTTTCCCTCAATTCAATATGTGCGGAACACACACAATCAGCCTCGACTAGAAGTTTAACATGTAGAAAACTTCATTTACATGAGGTCAAGCTTATCCTAAGTGCATGGCTTGTATAAAGGCCACGATTCGCCTCAAAAGGAACGGTGTTTCATAGTGAAAAGCAATTTGAACTTTGAACTAATTTAGGAAACTCAATGTGACAGCTTTGAGTCAAAGGTACTTTTGGCTGCCGCTGACTTGAGCTTAAAGAACAGGTTTTTATCAGGAAAGCTTGAGTCAGGAGAGAAGAGTTAGTTGTTAGGCAACAAGCAACTCTTAGTCACCTTCCTAAGGGATACTGGAGGCTTCTTCCCCCACCTCACTTCCTTTTGTCTAAAAACCCAAGGCACAATATGACACATATACATGAAAACTGTCTCTCATGCAAAAACCTCACACCCATTAGCTTCCACACATTGCAGAAACAAGACCTTGAGCTGATAACCTTTGTGGGGCACAATTACAAAGAAATTGTAGCTAACATTCTCGTTGTGCTGTTGTGGTACCATACCTCTTCCAGGCACTGCTGTCAAGAAGACAGATAGGCTGTAGCAGAAGAAATAGAAAACGTGTGTGTTTTTGTGTGCGCAGTTACTTCTCTCTAAACTGTTTCTGGTCACCATTTTTACAGGAAAACAAAAGTAGATTCTAATTATTTTTTTTACAGAAGCGGAAGTACTCACACTAAGCAAAGCACCGGTCAAAACATAGGAGAGGCTTGTGACTATTCTTGGGCGCTTGCTGTAGTTTACGTAATTCTGGTTTCAATTAAGCAAAAAGTTTAAATATGATGAAAGTGAGCAAACCTTTCACTTCCACAATGTGATAAAACAAACGTGCTTATTTCGTTTAAAAAATAGCTTAAAACACCCAAACCAAAAACCCAACAACAATAACAAATGGAAAATGTAGGTCTAAAATTAAATCTAAGAAAACAAACTTTTGCAAGGATAGAATACTGCAGGCAAGATGATCAAACTGACTTAACTTGTTCGCCTTGTAACATCAGCTTTTCATATTGATTCCTCTGTGTATATACGAAAAATATGTAATGAGATTGCTAGAAGTGATTTGGTTTGTGTCTAGTTTCTGTCAGTCAAGATCCCTGTATAACTCATTGCCACAGAGTGGCTGTGATTTCATACTTATGCAGGTCTCCACTAGGAAGCATCATCCTTTGTCATCCTACTAATCTTAAGTCCTTTCATAAGCACTACTATTAATCATTTGGGAGGACTTTCAGTACAATTGTATGTGTGCCTAATAATGCTTGCACAACAGATTAGAAAATTTAATCACTGAGCTTCCTAGAGGTGTGCTGAACACATGCAGGTCCTCATCAGATTAAAAAAAAATATCATAAAATGTACGGGATCGGTCAATTAAATTCCAATCATCTGCTAGTAATGCCCAGCTGGCTGACGATATAATAAAGTTGCTTAGATATCTGAATGCTTTTTGCATTAGAAAATGATAGTCCTGAACAGGAAAAAAAAAAAGATGAAAACATTAAATTATATTACTTTGTTGAAATGTTTCATGATTTTTCAAGGTGAAATGTTTTAATCTCATTTAAATTTGTTAAGATGTATACTGTATTACATTTAAAGCCCAGAAATAAGTGAAACATTTCAAATGGAAAAGTGATACATTGTATTTTAGGGAGCACAGGAATATTGTTTTTCCAATTTCACCCTTCTTTCATTTCTTTTAGGTAGAACGCTATAATAAAGGCAAACATGTATGCACAAATCATGATGCAACAGCACTTCTCAGGGAAAAATGCTCCTTCAGAGGAATTCTTAATATCTTCCTGCATAAATGTCTCCCTTCAGATGATCATCCCCATTTTTTTAAAAAAATTTTTTATTATGGAGGCAATAGGGTGTGGAATTCAGGGTCTTTGCATGGAGACAACAGGTAGATGTGTCTATTAGGCTGTTATTACCACCACTTTTAGATTATTGCTGTAAGGTTACCTCTTACAGACAATCTCTATCAGATCATTAATGAGGTTATCACTGTTAATTACATTTCCATGAGCCCCCATGTAGGAACAATTTGGTCCCTCAGCATGCTCTGCTCAGTCTCAATTTCTGCCAGTATGAACGTTCACACCTTACAACAGACATGCTCTTTGGACAAGTAATGTGGGTGGGAAATTTTCCAGCTTCGGAAATCATGGAGGGGTGGAGCTCTGACTCAATGTAATAAAACACCTGTTCAGCAACTTCTGACAATCTTCAAGGCTGTAAATTTGTTTCAGGAGGCACTGGCAACTGTGGAGCCTTATACTCAGGTGCTATTTGCAGCACCTGCTTTTAATGCAGCAGCGATCTCTATGGCATCAACCTCTGACTTCTCTCAGGTAAGTGGAAAACAGAGTAACCCTGGCTGGCAGCTCCGAGTATTTTATTCAGATTTGTCCCCAGACTATAAACAGTTCAAGTCCACTGTTACGTGTAGGACATAAATGTCTAAGAAAACAAAATTGTCCTTCCTTGGCTACTTGTGGCTACAAGGACCTGCAGTCAATATCTTTCCACATACCACAGAAACAGCTCCCGCTTTCCTGGCACATTCATTTTATCCACCACAAGCAATGAGGAGGTGGGGACTGCCCATTCCACATTGCGACTCCACATTGAGGAATTGAAATGAGTAGAAAACTTGGTCTTTACTCTTTTTCATCCCCTGTTTTCCCTCCCTCAACAGCATTCAAGCAGCAGACCAAGCCCCTTGGAAAATGAAGAAAGAAAATGGATGATGCACTGCATAGCCCCGAGCAACGTTGATGCTAAGGTACCAACTTCAGCAAACTAAAAATAAATGGGACTAAACCAATATTTTTTTGAGAAGGGTAGGATTTTTTTTTTTTCCAAATTTGGTTATTAAAGCTTCATATACTTACTTAGCAAGATGTAATGAAAGAAAATTTTCTTTAGATGCAACACCTGCATTCCATTATTTTTTTTTATTCCATTCCTTTACCTATTCACATAAAGTGTGTTATTTTAATGGTTTTATTCCTTGGAGAAATTCCTTAGGGAAAATGTTCTCAATTTGCTATTAAAATGGGACTGACTTTGGCTGTATTTTAATGCTATCTATCTCTACTAATTTTTAATGCCCAGCATGGATAGAGAACGTTGTCAGTGTTAGAAAGTCAGAGCATGATTGCTGGTAATCCTTTGGGTTTTGATCATTAATGGCAGTTTCCAGAACAAATGCCCACTTTGATCACTGTGCAGCTCATCACAACAAAAGAAGAACAACTCTAGCAACCTTTGCAGGGCCTGCGACAGAGATATATTTGCATCAAACACATACTAGCTGTATCGGTAATTATTTTTGTCTCTGCTTTCAGTTAGCTTGCAGCTGACTGTATGTTGGGTCAAGCTGCCTCAAAGTAAAACCAGGGGGCTCCAAACAAAAAGCTAACTTCCTTTTGATGATATCTTAAATGGCATGTGATTCAAGTGTCTATTTCTCATAGGAAACCTGTATGTTTGATTTCTTGTTTGTGCAACCAGACTTCCAAATCAATAGAAAACTACAAACATCGTTTTGCTTGTATATGTCACAAACTTATCAAACTGATCTCTTGGTAGTAGCCTTTTGGCAGCTCCTACAGGTGGAAATTAGTGCACAAAAAAAAGATGACAAACTGTCAGGGGGTGTGAAACTTGATACAAACAGGAAAGTAGCATAACCAAAGCCCACATGGTATTTAGGTGTTTGTTATTTGCTCTCTCTCTGTGTTAAAGCTCAGCAAGGGCATGTTCTAAAGCAGGAAAAGTGACTATTGGGGAGAACAATGGCCCTATTTCCATAGCATTTTTGTAAAGTTATACTGCATTTATACTGAAATTGTGTTTTGGTTTAGAATATCCAGGGCTAAAATCCTCCGCTAAGGTAGTTACATGTATATAAAGATTGTTAGGATCCAGCACATGCTTTTGAATGTACATAAAGTGATATATAAAATATCCCATGGCTGTTATGTCCTGTGTATAGGGGCTATGGGTCCCTTTCCACAGTTTTAATTTGTTGATATTGTCATAATTTCTCCTTACCAAAAGAATCTCCCAAAGTTCTGTTTGCTATCCAAAGTTGTTTAACAACTAAGACATTCTCAGACAGTCTTTATTTACCTCCTGGCTTTTGAACATGTCTTCTCTTCTCTGTAATAAAGCTTGGCAGAAAACTGGCATTAAAGGCACAGACTTGTGCAAGCTGGCCAATTTCTGCCTCTTGCTGGCACCGGCCTTCCTGAGCAGCTTTGGTAATTCCCTTGATTATTACAAGCCGTAGCATGTCATCTGACACAGGAGAATAATCATTAGTAGAGAGATGTTATGAAGGAAAACATGCTTATAGCAGATCTTGAGTCCCAGAACACGTAAACAGGTGTAAAACTTTCTTTAATGCTAAAGCTCAAATATTTGCCCAAGTACTTTCTTTGGGAGGACTTTATGTAGCTTTGTGATAAGCTGAATAGTTACTCGATTTGGTTTAGAAATACATACCCAGAGGCTGTACATGGAATTTAGCTGTGTTGCCTACCTACAGTGCAAAGCCAAATATGCTCCACTGCATTTTCAGGGAAATGATACAAACTTGTGAAACATCCTTCATATTTTAAAATGGATAGGAGCATCAAGAGAGACCATGTCTTCAGCTGTTTCAGGGAGTCCCCAGTTGATAGTCTTCTGTCTAGCATCTTACAGATGAATACAGGAAAGGAAGATCATAAACAGTTGCAAGTAACGTAGCCCATAATTACAGTAAACCTAGAAAATGTACCACTGGATATTATTTGTTAGTGCATTGTTTTATACAGAATAATCTGTTATTTCCAAAAATGATGGGGGAAAAAAAAAAAGAAAGGTGTTTTCCTTGGCAAATCATCAGCTTAAAAAAGTAGTTGTTGGTTCATCACCCATGAATGCACTGGAAACTTATATACATTAACACAAAGAGCAAGAAACTAGGAAGCATAATCTTGGCTCATGATTAGTAGTATTAACACAGGGCAGGGAAGCTCACCGAAGTATTCTGCTGGGCATGAAGTCAGAAACCAGTGAAGAACTAGGAGAATTTTAGTCAGTTTTTTACTTATGTACATGATACACGTAAAGTGATTCACATTTCTTAATGGTTTGCTGCAAAACTAGAAAAAGCATTACCAAGGGCCCTGTCACCATTTCCTCTGAAAAAAAGTATTTCAAATTGAAGTGTGTTGTGTAAGGTCACCTTCTGAAGGGGTAACAATGAGCCTTTAAGGAAGGCTGCTCAATCTGGCCATCGCTCTGTCATTGCAGGGATAAGTTCAGAGTACACAGATTTATCTTTGTTAGAGGGCACTGCAGGAGGATTTGCTCATTCATGTGCTGTGGATTCTCAGATTTTGGTAATTCTTTATTCTAGGTATCAGGAATTATTCCTGGCTTAATAAGGAGTGCGATTTTTGAGCTGATTTTTGGCTGTTTATGATAATTAGTCACTCACAGATAGTTAAATTACCAACTCCTTGAACTAATCTTTTTTTTTTTAATGTAACACAAATGATAACTATCAGCAGCAACACACTTGCTTTTTAGTTTATTGGCATTGTTCAATGTATTATTACACTGAGATGACTATAGGGAAAAGACGATTGGTTGCATGACTTCCGTTGATGGCACCAGGCACTTGAGCATCAGTTATAAGAAGATGTTACTTTGCTCTTTGAATTTCCTGGATTCGTTTTCATGTCTGGCATTTGGCCATCAGAAAAGTATTATATGAAGTAATTTTTATTAACTGCCTTCTCTATGGAGGATAAGTCTTCTTTTCATTTGTCTCAGAGATTTGTTTTAGAAGTTATAGTTCACTTAGTAGTTAGCAGTTCTTTTCAAAGGCATTGGTGTCTCAGATGATGATGATTACTGAATATTGTTCCTCTTTTGATGCTCAGCTTTCTAGAACAGATTTGGTTTTTTCTGAAGGACTTTGATTTAGGTGATATGGCCAACTGAGTGTTATACTGAGAGAAAGTGAGAGAGGTTCAGAGTACACACTGGCTCTCAGTGCTGTGAAAACCCTTTTCTAATTGGCAGAAGTGTTGAGAATATGGAGATAAAAGTAGCATTTTCATTGGTCCTACAAATTTGAAGTAATCATTGTTCTTAGGGGCAGGCTAATACCAGAAGGGATTTTGCTAATAAACAATGCTGACCCAAAGAATAAACTCAGGGAGAGAGGCTCAGGCTGAGGGAAGCTCAGCCATGACTTGCCTGATTGCATGTTCTCTGGCACCAAACACACAGAATGTATCCTCTCAGGTTCACTTCACTAGCTCTTTCCTCTATTGTTGACTTCTTATGTCTCTTTTCCCATTTTCAATCATCATCTTTCCATGACTGAATGCTGAGTGTGCTCTGGTTGACATAGCCTGTGTCTTGCTGTCTCACGTGACTCAGGTTTCTCAGGCAATATGGTGGGATTTTCTCCTGGTATGCAGAGTTTCCATGCACTAGCTTTTCTCTTAATGCATTCCCTACTCAGAGGTCTCCTCCTGGAAGTGAGAAATAATTCTTGCTTCTCATTCAATAAGATTTCTTTTCTGTACACTATGGCTGATGGAGCGCTCTGCCTTATTGTTCCCTTGGCAAGATCTTCAAATCTAAATAAACTCCCGCTCTTTGCACCAAGCCATCTTCCTGTGACAGCAAATATCTCCATCCATTTTCTCACCATGTTCCCCATGAAATCAGGTGCCCAAACCTTTGCATAATCTTTGACACTATTTAATCTGTGTAGTATCTTAATGTTCTTCATGGAAACGCTGGGTATGTTCTATTGTTTTGAGGTGGGTTTTTTTCCTTCTTAATATAGCCCTCCCACACTCTCTTATTAGTTTGTCTTCACGTGCAGGCAAAGTATGAGCTTTTTATGATCCATTCTTCCCATAACCTTTACTCTAGTCTGCTGTAATGGCACTCAGGAATGAGTGCACAACCTGTGCTTGGTGTAAACTTGTCGTTGCAGAACCCACGCTTGTTTCTGTTTCTGTCACGCTACTTCTAAAAAGTCATGGTAATTCACGCATGTCTTTGACAGTCTTTTTAAAACGTGTGTTACAAAATGCTGGCTGAAGGACCGATGCTATTAAAGGTGACTAAGACAGCACCAACACTAATGCAACTCCTTTAAGTTGTTCCTTTATTTCTCCTGAAATATGTCTGCTGGTGTTTTTATGTATTTCTCTAATTTGAGTAGTTTTTGAGAAAGGTATAGGAACAAATGGACACACCCAGTGAGTGTTTGCTCTTTAAGAACAAAAAAGGTTGAGGTAAGAAAACACAGAGTTATTCCTTGATGATGAAAAAGGAACGGTCTAATAATAATAGTTGAAAAAATAGTGTGGAGATGGCTCAGCCCAGATTCTGATAATGTCAAGATCTTACCTCCCCTGTTCAGAACAAACAGCCCTATAAAATACCCTGTGCTCTACATATGACTTCAAGCAACAGTCATTATTTTTGGAATACACCCACCCAGAAGCCAAGATCTATTCCTTGTAGCCTGAAGAGAAGATTATGTTTGTTCAGCACTTAATAGCCCTCTTCTTGTTTTGGGTGTGCTGCTTCTGTATCTCACTGCAAAAAGTATTAGCATTTTAATTAGCCAACTTACTGAAAACATTCTGACATCACAATTCCTGGTTATAAGCTTGAGCTTATGGGCAAAGCTTTATGGGTTTTTTTTTTAGGCACTGGTTAACTTTTTTCTAATACGCCTTTAAATTACCCAGCATTTTCTCAAAAATTCATTCTTGCCATTTCATTGGAGAACTTCAGAGCTTGAGAATTACTGCAATGTTTTTCAAATTACTTTTATGACCTTCATGTCTTTCGTTCTCATTATGATGGAAATGATTTGGGAGGCTAAGCTAAATGTTGTCATGAGGAATTCCCCGTGTTCTGATCTGTTACACGCTTGAGCAGATGTACTGTCTTCTCTCACTGATTTCTTACACTTTGACCTTTTTAGCAGTCTTTGACTTTTGTCACAGTAGCAGCACCTGGGAATGTGCTTTCTCTTATTTCACTTGAGAGTGTCTCCCTGTTATTTTAATTGAAGTTTCTCAGAAAATAGATAACATCTAATTATTTCATCACCTTGCACCAGCACTCCTCCATTTTCACTTCAGATAAGCTTTTCAAACTTCTGGTCATTACCTTTCTTGTGAAGCTGCAGTCAGCTTCTTACTTTGGCTGCCTTATGTTGTTGTTGTTTCATGAGGTGACTTTAAGAATTACTGCCATTATCTCACCTCCTCCTTGAGCTCTTCCTGAATATCCGAGACTACCATCAGGCCTTCATGTCACTGAAGTGGCCAGCTATTGCTTGACCTCAATACATACTGTGCCTTCAGTATTATTTGGCTGAACATTTTTCTGCAAATCTGCAAGTGTCATTGTAATTAATTTGGTCATTTTTTTTTAACTTCCACAGACTCTTGATATAAGAATTGCAAACTAACACTTTCCTATTCCCAAATATACCTCGTTTTAATGCTATAACATTTTGTTTTTATTGATGCTTTACTGAGAAGCCCTTAAAAATTATTATTCCATAATCTGACTCTCTCAAAGTTACTTTTTAATATATATGGCTTACTATTTATATCTTTCCCTCTTTTTGGAGACAGCTAGTTCAGAATCTGTTGATAACATCTTTGTATGCAGTCAGCCCTCAGGATCTGACAGGCTTTGAAGGGGTATTTTCTTTCCTGTGCAGACCCTTGTTCTCTGGCATTCACTGCAGTCTTATTGTGTTACCCCAACTAACAAGACCTGTTCCTATTATAATCATACATTAGCTTGAAAATTTATTACTCGCTATAGACTGAAATTTCTGAAATTCCTCCTTTGCTTCTGTTCCTAACCTATGATACAGGTAGCCATCCCCAGTGCTGATTCACTCTTGTCATTCAGTCTCTTGTGCACAACCATGGTGCAACTCTCTTTCCTTTATATAAACTTCAGTGATTTTCACAAATTTTCCACAACTGTTTCCACAGTCAGAGAATCCAGACAGCCATCTCTGCTGCAGCCATAGTAAGCTTTGCTCATTTTCTGCATCTTCTACTGATACCCTAGTTGCTCTAGCTGCTGCTGATGGACACATTCTTTGAAGACATAAGATTTCTAAAGCATATGTGATTGGCACAACTTTTACATACCCAGTTGGTCAGGCCTGGCATCTTCAGCAAGGAATTGGAGATGGCTTTCTTTGAGATGGATTGTAGTTGAAACCATGTTGTCTGTTATACTGTTCCACGTCTATCAATTGGATAACCACATTCGGTACAGAAAACTTCTGTTCCTACAAAGCAAGCTAGGAGTGTTTGTCCAAAGCTGTGTATTGCCCTGGTGGCCTGAGACATTCCCAAAGGTGCTAATACTAAGCCTTAGATGCCTCTTCATCATGAAAATTATTATTTTAAAAACAAGTGAGAAAACCTAAAAAGATCCCTCTTTTTTTCCCCAACCAAAATTGGAGCATTTCTGATTTGTGACTCACTGAATTTCGTGGTGTTGTATTGGATGCTGATGACCACATGTATGTAGCTGGCTAACTGAACTTTCTCAGCTTATTTTCCTCCTGTCTCCACTTTGCTATTCATCCTCTCCTTCCACACTGTCTGTTTGGATGCTTAGGTGACTGCAGACTTCAGGGGCTGATGAAGTTTGTGTTCTGTTGCCTCTTGTATTTTTTGCTGCGATGCCAACAGGAAGAGATGGCTTTAGAAGAACCTGGGTTTCTTTCGGTGTTTGGTTGTCTTTACAGTAGTACCCATATCCCAAGCTTTAAAGCACATCTCTTTTGTTATTTTTTCCAGCTGGAAGAAATGTCACCTTACTCCTTGCTTACTGTAAGAATCATAAAGTTGAGAAATGCTCATCAGGCAGATTTTTGTAAGTACCAGATTTTCTTACTGACATTATACAGTTCTAAAATTACTAGATCAGCTCCTGCTTGTGCTAGCAACTGCAAAAATGCAAAACACAGAGATCACAACAGCTAAGAAATCACCATCAAAGCTAATTTTTGTCCCAGAATATCTATTTACAATTTCAGAGATTTTGGGTTTTCTTCTTAGAAATTCAGGAACAGGTCGATGCCAGGTAGGGCGTTGACTAAATCTTTAAGACTTTCATCAGTCAGCAAAGCACAGGCAAGTTAGCTATTTCAGGGGACTGTAGTGCATGGTACGTTACAGCTTATATGCAAAGTGTTCTGAAAATATGTGGTATTTGGCCAGCCCTCACCCGGTGCTCCACTTCCACGGAGGTTTTTCTCTGGAGAATTTTCTCCTGCCATTCCTACATGTGCCTCATGAACCTGGCAGGTCAGTAATAACTACAGTTTTGCGTATGTCTTTACAATAATGTTTTTCCTCCTTTTGCTGTGTGTTTTATTTCCTTTTTGGGAGATTGTGCTAAAGTTCACTAACACCACAGTCTCTCCACTGCCCAATATTTCACATAACATATCACTTCTCTATCTTCTCACCTCTTAATATTTTCAGTACAGCTAGAGGATCCATCTAAGTGATAAGTCATTTACATCTGCTGTTTGCACAGGCCAAGAGCCAATTCTTTAGCTATGATACTTCAAAATGTGGTGGTTTTGGTGCAGTTGCCAAAGTTGTCAGAGGAAATGGCTGTACATCACATGTCAGAGACCCTTGGATTGTCTTGATACACTCCTTGAGGTTAGAAACTAAGACAATACCCATGACAGGCACAACTTTTCCAAAGAAGCAAGATGAGGCGCCCCATGCTTCTAGTAAACCAGTAGCTCTGCTCCAGAATCCTTTGGCCTGGAAACCCTGACAGGTTTTGCATTGCAAGGCTACCTTGGACTACACTCCTCACTAGCAGACAGGCAGCTCTAAAGGTCCATCTTTCCATGAGGCAGCAAGTCAACAGATAGACTTTGAGGAAGGCTAAGGATATGGTAAGATACCTTCTTGTTTTCTCAAAGTGAGCACTGCTTGACTTCCACTGGGTAATTCAGAGATGGCCACATTTTGACCCAAAACATAACTGTTTGTTTTTATCTCCAGCTTCTGATGGAACAATATCCTACAAAGAAAACTTCTCACTACCTCTTCATATTCAACTCACTTAGAATTTTCTAGAACATGGATGTCACCGTTGATTTTCCAATGAAATGGAGAGAAGTGTTCAGGTCACGTGTTCTATAATACTAGATTGAAGAGACTAGAAGAAAGGTCACAGGATAGAAAAGAAGGTCAAATTATATTCTTTTTCACAGCTATGAAACACTGCACATACATGCAACATCTCGCCTCCATTCCTTTCAAGTGCGGATTTAATCTCTCTTAGTATTACCTTTGATCTAGAATGGAAATTGAATGACAAGATAAGAACCATGATTCACCAGTTTATACAAAGGGATTGCACAAAGTAAAATGATGCTACATATTTAGAGAATAGTGTTACTCTTATGACCTTGTCCTCCATCCTGAGGACAGTGGGACTTCAGAGGAAGTCTTGCATAATGAGATGTAGACATTTAGGAAGTTCCCATTGTCACCAAAATATACGTCTCCGGAGTAGGGATTAAGATGCGTGGGCTCAGTGTTTAGCTCTCTCAACAGGCTTGTTCTGTGAGTTTAGGGAGGTCATCCAAACATTCTGAACCTCTGTTACCTTATCTATGAAACATAGGTAACAGAATATCTTCTCCCACACATTTTCTCTATCTTGTCTATTTAGATGATACACGCATTTTTAAAGGGGTTATCTCACATTACGTGTCAAGGGATCCTAACTTAAGACGTGAAGTTCTAGAAACAGTGAGAAGTATCTTCAGATTCTCTTGTTAATTAGCAGTAAACAAGATTTGAGAACCAGCAGGTGAAGGAAAGAGTGCTCTTCTCTCCTTTCTGTCAGTAATTCCCCAGGTACTTTGTGACTTTGGACCTGTTTCTTAAGGTCATACTGAAATGGAGCACTGTAAACCAATGTGCTGTTGAACAAGGACGATAAAAAACATTAAATAGCTCTTGAGCAGCAACCTGCCTGTGCTCTTAAAGAAGCTGGAGTCTCCCAGGAAAAATAGTGTGATACCATGTGATATAAATTCTCCAGCACAATGCAAGAAGATAGCTTGTCAATTTTAAGTGCTTGATTTTTGCATTTATACTTGTGTTCTTTTAGGGTAATGTTTTGTTTTTAACAGTTGAAAGTATTTGAAGTGTCAGAAAACCAAAATAGTTACACATGCTAATATGTGCTGATGAAAATGGTAAAATTATGTTTACCTAGCCATGTCTCAGCAACGTGATCTTTTCCCCTGGAAAATAGATTATAAGCAGCTCATACACATGCTGACTGGGAGATATCAGTTGGAGGCTGACAATTTGTGTGATAAAATATTTCAGATTTCTCTAGATTTTCATCTTTCAGGTACCAAATCCAGAAACAAGTAATCTTTCCAATAAAGTGCAGCAGCTTCCGTGACTTGCTTTTTCTACGTGCATTTTGGCTTCCCATCTTTCTAAATATGTGCGGTTATCTGCTTCCTTGAGTTTCTGTTCACCTCTGCTTGGCTAAAACATGCCCAATATCCCTGATTTTTCTCTCAGTTCTCTCAGTCATGTCAGGTCCTTTGGCCATTAGAGTTTTTCCATTTTTCCATGACTTACTGGCCAAATCCTGCCTTCAGAAATGCTACTTTCTATGTACTTCCACTGACATTCCTCGTTATTGTGCACACCCAATTTGATCCTGGGTGTTTTTCAAAGATGCACCTCAAGAACTGTGGGATGGGTGTTTTGCAAGCCTGGGATGGAGTCCCAGCTTACCCTGAAATCTCCTGTTACACCTTTGCCTGTAGATAATATGTGCTTGGTGGAGTCTGGCAATGATTGCATCTGTTTCACACAAAGAAAATAATTTTTAAAAGTGCACCTCACTCCTCCTCAATGGATCACTCAGCCATTTTCATATACCTACAGTCGCTTCACCACTTTTGTGATGTTCAACTCCAACATTTGCTTCATACAACTGATTTCTGTCTTATCTTACCATGCAAATGCTCTTGACAGACCTGAGTTAGTTTTCACCATATTCCTAACTGACCTTTATGCTAGTTTGTCATCATGGGTCAGACTCAAACACATCTTTCTGGCACTCCCTAGTCTCACTGTGGACATCAGAGAGGCAGGTGCCCAGATAGGATCTCTTACACTCATCCTGCTGCCCTGCAGATGCTGAGTGTCATCACCAGCCTAACAGTCATATGCAGCTAGGCTGGGGGGGGGGAAATGCTAGAAAGGAAGCCATTGCAGTGACGTTTATGGGACTTTTACAGTCTGGCACCTGCTTTGCTGGAGTATTCCCCTCCTCAGCCTGTGACTGCAGACAACCTTAGGTAAAAAAATTACTTTTTGGGTCATTGGTGTGTTTATTTGCTCCTTCTCAGCTGGAGGTTAGCGCCAGAGCAAAAGCTCATGCTTCCTGACTCTATTAATGGTGTCACTTTTCCTAGAGAATTCCCCATGTGGGGAGGGAAACAGTGTACTAGTTCCTTTCCTCCCTGCTATCATCCCCTCCAGTTTCCCAAAAGGATGAGAAGGAAGCCAGGAGATAGGAGAGAAAGATCATGGTGGCACAGGTTCTTCAACACCTTCCAGCTGCTCTCCTTAAAGAAGTGAGTTGTTGGGTGGCCACACAAAGCTGTACTAAGCTCCCAGCCTGGCCTGCCTTTGCCATCATTAATGTCTACTTGCTGGTTTAAGGCAGCCCTTAAAGCCCACAACCAGAGCTGACTGTTACCCAACTTGCATGGACAAACACGATCAGTGAGGGTATCTCCCTCATCTGGCACAAGGGGAATTGTCCCTAGGCACCATGAATGGAGCAGACCTCTCCCAGGTCCTCAGGCAACACTGGTGACACAGACCTGTGGTGATGTGGCCCTCCTGGCTACAGTTTAGTACAACGTGAATAGAGAAACTCTCTCAGGCTCCACTGGATCTCGCATAACCCTGAAGACCTGAGTAAAGGGGTCTCTTCTACAGGCTTCTCTCTGAAACCATGGCAGCCTATGTGGATACCAGCTGATATCACATATCAAGAGCTGAAGTTTGCTTCTGGAGAGCATGTTCGGGCTCATTAATGCAGCAGGGGTGTTATCAGGTCTGGCTTGACATACTCAGCCTCACTGGTGCTGGGTGTTCACAACACTCTACCTGGACTACAGAGGTGAATTTGAGCTGTGTGTTCCAGTAAGAAATTACTTGAAGCGTGTTTCATGTTGAGAGGTGATTTCTTCCCAGAGACAGGAATGGTTCTGCTGGGTGTTGTCCTGCCAGCTCAAGAGGCTGTGGGTAGGGGGATCTCTGTGATGCAGCTGTCAGTGCTGAGGTAGAACCAGGTGGAATCTTGGGGAGGACTGAAATGTGACTGTGATTATCAAGTGTATTTTCACACTGTATAAATAAGGTGCATTTGAAAGGTGTCTCAGCTGTGAAAGGAAACCTGTTGGTCTTAGCCGCATCCTGCTTTGCCTCTCGACTTAAATGGCTGGACAGAGCAGAGGGCTCATTCACACAGGGACTCTGTGCGTTCCTGGTAAAAGACATCACCGATTAAGCATGGTAGACCTATAAGCATTTGTTACTTCCCCAAGCAAGCTACATAGAGTAATATTATGCTTATAGAAGAGTGTTGCATCTAGATACTTTAGAGGACAGAGTTCTGTTCAAATCAGCTCTCAAATAGATAGCAGTTGGAGGTAATTTCTTCATATAGTAGAGTATACTTCTTGTAGTATACTGGTGAGGGAAAATGTCCCCGGAGTCCATGTCTGATGATTGAGAAATGGGAGCGGCTCTCCTCCTCCTTTTAGTAGTAAACTAGGATTCAAGGAGAACCTGTTTGTGCAGGTGGAGAGGAATTCACTAGGAGAAAATTATTTATTCTTCTTGTCATTACGAAATGCAGTATAAGGACAGATGGTGTTTTATAGTTGACATTCATTGTTCTTACGAGATTAGTCTTTCTTAAGTGCTTTGGTTCTCAATGCTGTCGTTTTCTTTTTATTTGTGATAGAGATGAATGATTTTAGCATGCGATGGTTCATTTCAGGAACACGCCACAGGACTGCACTCTCACACAGCAGCAAACAGCTGGCTGCACTTCCTCACTTCTCAGTCCAGTCCGGAATTTTTAGCCCATCTTTAGCATGAAGATGAGAGATAATCCCATCAACACACAAGTGCAATAGAGTCAGAAGAAGTTAAAAATTGGGAAAGGATATCAGGGTCACTTAGCACTGACTTGCAAAGAGACTGAGTTCAGATGTCTCAGCATCCACGTGGGGTGACATTGTGTCACCGGGGAATGAAGTTGCAACATGTGCACCGAAGTAAGGGCCTGGCATGGCATGAAATTGCTAATAATGCCTGGCAATTGCATTAAAATTAGGGCACAAAGGAAAAGTAAATACAATTTTTTTTGTATTAGCTCCCAGGTAGCAATGAATAAACTGGAAGATTTTCAGTAGCTCTTTTTCAGGGATAAGAGGGAGCAAAAAAATCTGGTCAGTCATTTCAAGTGCTTCCATGTAATGAGGGTATCATAGTCTTCATCAGACATTCAAATATCCTATTACTTTTTATTTTTCCAACTGTTTGCCTCACCTGGCCTCAAATGAACTCCACTTCTACAGGAATCTCTAAGTGCAGTTAGAGTCACAGCAAGCGGAACAGCTAACACTGTCTGTATAGTTCAAGGAAAGCACAGAAAATCACAGGAGTTTTAACCTCTCCCCATCAGTAGGGACTGTAGATGAATTGCGGCAAAAAAACATGTATGGCATAGTCCCCTTTCTCCACAGGAAAAGAACATGCTTTGTCCTAGTGGTTTCACCTTACCTCACCTTCAAGGTCATGCTCAAAGCCCAGGTTTGCACAACACGACAGATCAGCCTTTCCAGTTGCCTCTGGAAAAGCTCCTGTCCAAAGTCTGAGGATCTCTTTGCTGTTTGCTTGGTTCATGATCTATGGGATGTGATCCCTTATAGGAAGTACAAGCTCACTCCCTTCATCCACAAGATCCAAATCCTACTCCTATGGAGTAGGAAATAGCTTCTAGGTCTTTTCGGCATCAGCAAACAACAGGAAAAGCCTCCAGCTGCATACAGACCTTCTGAAGAAGCAATTGTCCTGCTGGTAGACCTCTCCCTTCCTAGCCCACCTATGAAGACAATGATCTAGGTAGCTGGAATAATTAATTTTCTGTTGTGAAGGGTTAATAACCAGGTATGTTAGACGTTTATTATCTGAATCAGACTCAAACTTGATTTTTTTAAAGATTTCTCACAAAGATAAATAGCCACAGAGATATTTTATGCCCAGTTCCTCTCAGGGTCTGGTGCTCACTCTCTGCTGCATCAGTTGCAGTTTCTCCCCCTGCCAAATTTGCAGAAAGCTGAAACAGTGTTGATAAGGAGCAATATAAGTCTCCTGACTACATACATTGTTCTATCCATTTGCCAGGAATGTATTTTTTAAATACATCAGATTATGCATAGTTATATGAATACATTGCTTATTAAAACTAACACTGTGATGAGCAACAAACTAATATTATCCGGCTGTGTGATACCTATCTTCCTGGTTTGGCCAATGTATATCAGAAAGAACCGGCCATCTCTCATCCATGTTCAAGCTACAGAGCATTTAAATGCCTCCATTTCTCCTGTCATGCTTCCACTGCCAGATATCTTGTGCCTATGTTTCTATAGTAAGCCAATCTGACTGCTACGTGAGCCTCTGGTTGCCAACTGCTTCAGATGAAAAATTCCGCACCAAAACCATCAAAAACTGCAGAAATCCTGTGTGGAATGAAACTTTCTACTTTCGGATACAGAGACGAGTCAAGGTACCCAAATCAAAAACTCTCTTCTTCTCATCTCTATGCAGCTTCTTTCAGTTTAGCCCAAACCAGAATGTCATGCCTTTCTGAGTTTACTTAAAGTTCCGCAAGCAAGCTGGAGCAAAACAATTCTGACTTCTGCTGAATCCACTTCTCTCCTAACAGATAGATATTATTTATATGTCAGGAATGTGAGTCTGACCTCCTTGGAGGCTGAATTCTAATATGATTAAGGTCTTTACTCAGTTTGCTCCTGATAATTACACTACACTTAAATACCTATGAAGAGGTGGCTGAAAGTGGGAAGCCCAAAGTAATAGAAAGGGGATTATTGAAGTGACCTCTATTGCCCCTGTTGATAAGGGGCAATATAACACTTCTGGCTATCTCTATTTCTTCCTAAAAAATTCTTCATTTTTGGGGAGAGCTACTTAAAAGCACTAAAGGTGACCCAAGAGAAATCTCAGTTTGGCCTTAATTGACAAGACTAGAAGCTGCTTCTTACAAAGCAGGTTACAGCCGTCTTCTTACTCTTCCTTGCAACAATCTGTCATCGATACTTTTCTGCTTCCAATTTGTAAAGCAGGTGCTGAACCTGGAAGAGCTGCAGAATGTCATACTTCTCCAGTACATACTAACAAACTAAATACTTTCTATTTGTTTTCCCAGAATATTCTGGAAATGACTGTTTCTGATGATGACATCATTCGTGATGATGCCCATGCAACTGTGCTTTTTGATGTAGCTAAAATCCCCACTGGGGAAAGAATGTTTATGGCATTCCCACTAAATCCACAGGTAAGAGCTCAGCCAGACATTTATTGCATCCTGATGTCCATTCTTTCCCCTCTGATTAAAGAGATGGGCTGTTTCTTTTGTCCTTTACCACCAGGACCAGCTTGGTGGTAAAAACGTAAGCAAATTTATTAAAATCTTGGAAACTGCACACCAGTGACAAAATAGATGACCTTCTCAGTTCCTGTTGGTCTCCTCTGGCACAGCTCACAGCCAAATTCCCAAGCCCCAGAAGAGCTGCAATTTTAGGGAGAGTTGGCGTTTTTAATAATCTGACAAAAAATGACAGTTTATGTAATTCTCGCAAAGATTATAAAAAGAAAAACAACACAAGGTCAGGAAAATAGCCTGTTTCCACAAAATTTTACTGAAAACTAAGTCTTAGTATATTGTGGTCACCACATGGAAGCTAGAGGGGAAATATGAAGAATAAAGGTTTTCTAGGGAGACTTACAAGCACCAAACACCCTTTGTTCTGCTGGTACAACTGAGATCTTCTTTTCCTTGGGGAAGAAAAAGTTGCCTCTGTCCTCTAAGGCTGACAATAGCAAGCATGAAACAGAATGTTATTACTTATTAAAGCATAAGGGAAACAGTGCTTGCAAAAATGAAGGTCACTTTGCAAACCTCTGCACATGCTAATTGTGACTGCTTCTTTTTTTTTGTTTCTTTCCTTCATTTTCAGAGGAGGGAGGAGCTGGAAGTTGAGTTTGTATTGGAGAGCATGTGAGTAAAGCCCCATTATTATGGCAGCAGCAGCTTGGGGTGGGGCATCAGTGCAGGGAAACGTTCTGTACTTCAGTATCACCTTAACAGCCAGATTTTCCAAACTTAACGCGTGCATGAGCAAATCAGTGCAAGAAAGAAAAATGCCATGATGTGGAGAATTGAGCTCAGAATTTTCAATTCTGTGACATTCTCTTAAAATTCATATATAGCTTCCATAGTTCAGAGCTGATTTTCTGTGGCTGCCAAATAAGTCTATAGATTAGACCATAAATTTATAGGTTTTCTGGAGAACATTCTCTGGGCAGCTCACGATTAAGGAGACAGTTGTTACCCAATCTGTGACATACTTGTGCTATTAAGGCTGTTAAAAGCGCTTTCCAGGTGCCTTATTACAGCTGAATAATTTCTGCAAGGTAGTTACGTAACATCTAGTGAACAGGGAACACAGTTCTACAAACAATAAGAAGGAGCCAAAAAAGAAAAAAAAAGAATTAAGAGAAAAAAAAAGTGTCCTGTTCAGGACATTACATAGCTTATATTGTTTATAAAATACATATTATTTTTTCTTGTTTTCTAGCCCAGGTCCTCCTGAAGCCATCATCACAAACGGGGCAATAGTGGTAAAATATTATTTGCTTTGTTATCTCGTATTCTGTCCCACACCATTCCTTACCTTAGCTGACTATGATGGCAGCGAGGGAAACATTGCAAGTCTTAATTCTTGAGAGATATTGTTTCTCTTAGAAGCTTTATCTCTGAGGTGGCCAGCATAATCTTAGAGGATTCTTCAGACTGCTAGCATTTTTCCTTGTTTTCTCTGCATCCTTTGTAATTTTTGATGTGTTTAGCATGCCACCATCTTCCCATATGATGATGAAATTAATTCTCACTTTCACCGGCTCTGACACTGTTGGCCCCACATTCAAGTAATGACCCTTCCTACAATGACCATTCCAGTGTCTGCCAGCACTGGTGGTGAGATGGCTGGATGAGTAATCTAATTGTCTGCCCCCATCACATCTATTCCAGTGTCGTGAAGTGGCCCGCTTGGAAGTTCACTTGGACAGCAGGATGAAAAAGAAGCATTTTTCAGGTAAGCTTATTAATTCTTTAACTGAATATTAGTGATTTTACCCTTGCTAACAATGCCTAGGAATTGCATCTTCCAAATATTAAGGCTTTAACTGACCACATCTAAGGCGATCTGTAAAAACTTTGCAGTAGGGAATGCCACCAGCTCTGCAGCAGGTGTATGTTCAGAGTTCTGACTTCAAGGGGAGCCTTGTGCCAGACTAGAAACAACATCAGATGCTTGTGCAGGAGGTATCTGAACCCCAGGCTGAGATCCTGAGAACCTCTGCTGTAGTACTGTGAAACCCTGAAGAAGCTTACTTCCTTAGGTGTGACAGTCTACGGCCTTAATTTTCCTCAAGATCTCTCACAGTTCGACTTCTGCATATGCCCAGAAACACCTCATTTTTTGCAGGGGTTATCCGCTCAGCAGCCAGCTCCAGCCTGGCCAAGATCCAGAATCTAGAAGTTCCTCTGCCCCCATCCCCTGAGGGGCTGGATCTGGTAGGCAATCTCAGAGTATCTGTAACACCCATCGGCAGGATTAGCTGATGATCTCTTCCTATAAATAGGGTGATCTAATGCAGAGTCAGATCTTATTTTAGGGAACTGAGAACTTCTCCTGCTCATTATTTGACCTGGGATGAGGGGTGATTTGCAACGCAAAGTAGCTGGTTGCATTCACTGTGTCCTGATGCAACTGCAATAGAAACACAGCAGCCTGAAATTCGGTGCCATTCACATCACACTCCCACCCAGCTTCCTGCTCAGCCCATTATACAGACACAACTACCTGTAAAGTGTCTCCAATCACTTTCAGAAGATGGCTTTCCAAACACAAAGGAAGATGAGAAGGGATTTGTTCAAAGCTACCTTTTGCTTCTGTTTTTTTTTTCAATTTCTCTCTTTTTTGCAATTAGAAGTAACTTCTTGTGTGCGTTTTATCTCATTGTTTTAGAGAACGAGCTAACATTTACAGTGAGAGGATCCTTCGAAGCAACCCAGAGAGTTTCAGCAGGCTGTGACTCCTGCTCCCCTTTCCCAGATCCCATCTTCTTCCACTATGCCAAATACAAGCAACCCTCTCTGGATGTTGCACTCGCAAAGAAGAGGAGGCTTCCCACCTTTGTACGTTACCCCAGAACATGGTACACAACAGGGACAGCCTTATGATCTGACCTTTATATGTGAGTAGGCAGCAAGAGGAGAACATTTCTGTCTTAACCAGAAGGCACTCCATAATCCTTTTCAGTGTGCTTGCGTGTCATGCGGAGCAAGAAAGAGAAGCATGCCTCTGACTCTTCCTTTGAAGTCACTCCCCTCCGAGCAGGAAGTAGTTGGTGAGGTAAGAGTCTACTGGACATGGGGAATCCTTTGCAAGTTTCTAAAAATTATTGCTGGTTCTCAAAAAGCAGAAACCAAAACCCACTTCCCTTTTACCAAGCCAGGTATCTTCTAACATCCCTTAAATCTAGGGCAGTGCATAATGAAGTAAGTTACATGGGGCAAACTAAAATGGGAAATCCAGGGGAGAAGGAGGAGGAAGAAAAATGTTTAAGCTGTTGCTCATGCTTCTTGTACTGTCCAACTAGGCTGGAAGTCACTGGGTGCCACCAGGACAGGGGGGTGAGGCTGCAGCCTGGCACACTGCCACGGGAGGCAAGCCCACGCCACACTTAAGGAGTGCTCAGCCTCTTTGGCTTCCCCTTGTATCTCACTGTTGGTGAGAGACTTTAGTTTCAAGACCTATGTTTAAAGGTGGACCCTTCGAGGGAGGTGAGGTGTAGCACTGCAGCTCTTCAGCTATTTAGTTGTGTAGCAAAGTAGTACCAGCACAAGCTACACCCGAGTTTCACAACATAGAGACTATAGATGGTAATACCAAAGTCTTAATTTATTAAATCTGGGTACTAATGAAACATGGAGAGAAGAGTCTATCTCCCAATCTCAGTTTACTAAGATTCAGAGCTTTGTAGATGTAATGATGACCCAAAAGAGCTATGCCTCATTCTGTGTGGGGGAAAGGGACTGTTTTAAACAAAATACCAATATTCATAACTTTACCTTTTTAATTTTCAGCACAGAAAATTTGATTTACACTTCAAGGTGAAAAAATGGTAAGATATCTTATTTATTTTCCTTCTTAGTTTTTGGAATCTGGATAGTTGTCAGTCAAGTTCCAATCCCTTTGTTACTGCCTGCATCCTGAATGCTGGCTCATCCTCATTTCAGACTGTAAAATAAAATGGCCTCAGTACAAAATACAGAGTTTTTCAGCGGCCATAAGTTTATGTAATGGGACTATGCAGTGAGTTAAGAAAAGGTCTTATAAAGAACACACAAATTCTTTACTGGTATTTTACTGCAATCCAAATTATGTCCTAAGGGCCACTGTAGATACACTTTGATACCTCTACAAATTATTGCTAAATGCAGATTTTCAATAAAAGCAGAATTTTAAAACTAATTGAAAGAAATTTTTCTGTTTCCTGAGTTTAGAGAAAAAGAAAAAAAAAAACCAAACCAGAACAAAAAGACCAAAGTCAGAGTGCCTGGCCACTATATGACATGAAAAAACAGACATAATAAATGTACCTGCATTTTTAATTTTATTAATTACCTGCATTTTATTTTGTAATATCTTCTCAAAGAGGTAAATGCAAATTAACTCAGTCCAGTGACTGCTTATTTCTAAACCAAGGGAGCACGCTGTGTATTTTGAGATATGGTTAAGGCCTTAGTAAAATTTGTAAGATGAATATGTTACATTAGGTAACATATTGTAAGGGAAATCCTCTTCCATTACAAAAGCAGGTACATCTTCTCTTGTGCTGTTTATTTTCAGTAACTATGTGATGAGATCTACACACAGTTTACAGCTGTCATTTATAAACTTCTTCCTTATCACACCTAAGAAAGATGTTGATAGCAGCTTCCAAACTGCAACTGTAGTGCTTTTAAATATCCATAAATTACCATATACACCCACATGCAAAAAACCATCTGAATACAGAAGTCCACAACTCCAGTCCATGATTATTCATAGGAGTTTGTGCAACTTTTAAAAGCCACCTTCAATACACTGCCCTCTGCAGGCTTTTGGCTTTGTGTCTGGAAGAGAAAAATGCTGATGCTTGTAGCAATATTTAATTTCAAGCATATTTGGCAAGGAGAAAAAAAAAAGAAACTCTCTCAGTCGTTTTCTCAGTAGTTTTCTCCATGAGAAAACGAAAACATTTCATGCCTTCTTGCTTTGCTTTATATAGACCTGATGGTGAAGGCATGCCTATTTATGAAGTAGAATTAATTAAAATGCTGCACTAGGCTGTAAAAATGATGTGAGATACCTGATCCTCTGTTCCAGCCAGGAAGACCTAGATGTACGCCTGGGGTTTGACCTGTGCGCCCAGGAACAGGATTTCATTCGCAAGAGGAAGAAGGTGGTTGCAGCCGCTCTGAAGGATGTTCTCCAGCTGGAGGAGGAGTTGCAGGACAATGAGGTATCTGAGACATAATAATTGCCTGCTTTCTCCACAGTTGAGTCTCAAAATGTAGCATTTGTGTTCAATTCCCATTTTTCTGGAAACACTGTGAAGTTTCATGTGCAAGCTGTGGCTGACTTCCCTTTTCTAGGGAAGAAATGAGTCCCCATAGGGAACAGTAAAAAAACCCTGCAGCCCAGCTGCTACAGGATCATAGAATCATAGAATCATTATGGTCAGAAAGGACCTCTAGGATCATCAAGTTCCTCCCAACATCTCTCTAGCCACTAGACCATAGCCTCAAGTGCTACATCTACTCGTTTTTTAAACTCCTCCAGGGATTGTGACTCCACCACCTCCACGGACAGCCTGTTCCAGTGTCCAACCACTCTCTCAGTAAAGAATTTCTTCCTAATATCTAATCTAAACTTCCCCTGATGCAACTTGAGGCCATTTCCTCTCGCCTTATCATTAGTTACTTGGGAGAAGAGACCAACACCAGACTCGCTACAACTTCCTTTTAGGTAGTTGTAGAGAGCAATAAGGTCTCCTCTCAGTCTCTTCTTCTCTAGACTAAACCACCCCAGTTCCCTCAGCTGCTCCTCATAAGGCATGTTCTCCAGACCTCTCACCAGCCTTGTTGCTCTAGCTTTGTGTTGAGTTGCAGTCTTCACAATAATGCAGAGAAAGACTAGATGCTCTCAGGACTGAAGCCAAAGCTTATTTCAGGCCTCACAGCCACCTTGGCCAGATGTGAACCATTGATTCAGAAATTCTTTCTGCCATGGTTCAAACTGGACTTTATTTTATGGTGCTTTTTGTGCCTGCATTTAGGCTCCCATTGTGTGAGCACAGCAAGCTGCCAGCCTGACGTCATCATCTGCTGCAGCTAGAGCGTGCACTTGCTTGGCAAATGGGAATTATAACAGTAGATCTAAGGCAGGGAAAAATCAAATTTCCCTTTTTAAATTATACTCTCTTAATTACATTGTGAAGCCTGAACTCAGATGCAGAGACGACAAATTTTCCTCGTTTTGCCCTAAACTGAGCTCAGCAGTTTTTTTGCACAGCTGGACCTTTCACACGCAAGACCTTGCCTTTAAATACTAAGCCATGGGCCATTTCCTTCCCCTCAGATGTAGAGGCACCCATACTTCCCTGCAGAACAACCTCCCTAGAGTCACTTGATGATTTGCACAAGAGATTTATTCGCCCCACTGCACGGTAGCGATCCCTACTGTTAACAGAGCCAATTCATATTTATGGATTAATCTTTCTTCTAAGACTAGCAGACTGGATTTCTGATTAATCTCAGAAATAAGTAATTGCAGCTTATTTGCATACCCAGTATGATACGTATGTATGTGGTAGGTGGAGCGAGCATGGTTTCTCTTTCCCTCCAGCAACTGTAAAAGGGGATGATGTCACCAGCCCCTGGTGTCAGGAGATCTGAACTGGTCTGTGCTCTTAAACCCATCAGTCATGTTACATCTAGTATGGCCTATGAAATAACTATACAATAGTAGAAATTGGCTTTAGCAGACGTCTATTAACAGAGAGGTTATTACTTCTCACATGGAAACTGAGACAGTGCCTATGTGTTCTGGTCTATTGCATCCAATAAAAATCTGCTTCAGAAGGCAGGAGGTACCATTCCCTCTAGTTTTTTGCTGGTCTGTGTTACTGATTTTGCAATAGAGACTGAAAACGTAATGTTTGAGTCGGTGGATTTCACATCCTAATGCACAGCTGCTTGGCGGAGGAAACATGAAGCATTTCTGACTCCCCTGTGCCCCATTATTAATGCAGTTTTTTCTTCTCCTTGCAGACTGGTGGCATCCAGCATCCGTATTACTTTATAAGCACTGTAACTTTCTTTTTTCTAATCAAAGGTCTACCTCTCCCTTCTCAGGCCATGTCACTAAATGCATGTGTTCTGGGGTTGAACAGGTACCTGTGGTGGCAATCATGACAACGGGTGGTGGAACAAGAGCTCTGACGGCCATGTACGCTCACCTTCTCAGTGTGCAGGAACTGAATGTCTTGGACTGTGTCTCATACATCACTGGTTTATCTGGCACAACATGGTAAGACCAAGATAAGCAAAGTCTTCACAGGAATTTTCTACCTGTGATGTCAAGAAGTGATCTGAAGAGTTGTATCATCCTTACTATCAAGAAAGGGCTTCTTTTTCTGCTGTGGCTTTTTCTTCTTTCTTTCAGTGGGTATTTGCCCACATTTGGAGTTAATTCAGTCCTGATTAAATATGTGGCTGGTACCACACTCATAACCTCCATAACTTCCCTAAGCTCTGCTTCAGAACTCACAGTTTTCCTTGTGTGTTTTGGGTTTTTTCTCAGGACTATGTCAAACTTGTATGAAGATCCTTACTGGTCCCAGAAGGATCTTAAGGAAACACTCAATGATGTCCGAAAGCATGTACTCAAAAATAAGTTCTTTGCTTGTTTTGCACCCGATCGTCTGAAATACTATTTGAGAGAGTTGTGCCAGAGGGAGCAGGAAGGACATCAGATATGTTTCACGGACCTATGGGGACTCATCATTGAAACTATGTTACATGAAAAGGTACAATAGCAGCCCCTTTCTCTTCAGATTTGAATATTTAATGAATACAGCGGTGAGGGCAGATAATAAATAAAAAAAAGTTGAGATTGGAAGGGAGGTTGTCTTGTCCAACAGCCCTGCTCAAGCAGGATCAGCTAGAGCCAGCTGCCCTCAACTATGGGCTTTTGAATTTCTCCACAGGTGAAGACTCCACAACTTCTCTGGGCAACCTATGCCACTGTTTGACCACCCTTACAGAAAAGCGATTACTTGCTTGCTTCTTTTTTTAGATAGAGCCTAAAGTATGTACCTTGGCAGTATCATTCTTCGTATTTGTTGGCTGTATTATGTGGATCTTAACACCACACCTGGTAGAGAAAGGGTGGGAATAAAGAGAAGTAATGAGAAATTTATAGTATGAACAACTTTAAAATGAGTTCACATGTAAATATTTAAATGAACATCCTGCTGTTCTTTTAAAAGAGCTGCAGATTGTGACAAGGCAAAGAAAAGTCACAAACCCAAAGATAGTATCTCTGAGTTGTTAACGGGATGATGTCACTCTGTAAACATTTCCACCAAAAGGCAATATTCAGGCTGTATTTTAACATTCACAAATATTTCCTCCCCAATAGGCCACTTAAGAAAGAGAAAATACTCCCTCTGTAATATGATTAACCATACGTGCATCCAAATTTCTGCTGCCTGAGCACAGCCTAGTGGTAGACTCCCTGAGGACAAGGTCAGCAAGGAGCTGTGAGTGTCCCTGCAGTGCCACAGCCTTGTCCCTTAGCCAGCGCAGCCCATAGTTGTCCTTCCAAGGGTTGTGCCTGTGAGGAGAAGCACCTGCAGATCCCCATCATGGAAGATCTGAACTCAGTACCCTCTCAAACCTTGGTATTGCTCCCAAACCATCCTGCCCTTTCCACTCTGCCCAGCTATGCAAGATGCTGCTCCACAGCAGAAGCAGTAAGAGTCAAGACTTGGTGAACATTAACTCTGTCTGAGCCTTGGCTCTGTCACAGGTCTGAGGAAAATGCTATTTTCTGGGCAGTCAGGGAAGGGGTTACTCTTTCTGAATGAAATATTTCCTGCCAAGAGCACCTTTCAAATATCTCCAGACATTTTTTTCTGAAATAATGTGAATAATTAATAAAATTTTCTTTCTACCATTGAAATCTCAGATTTTTTTCAGTGTATGAACTTAACTCAGGCCTATTTGTGTGCAGAAGTGCTGGGCAGGGGAGGGCTGGAGATAGGGATGACAGCACCTCTCTGAACTAAACCAGTGGGGAGCATCCTAGTTGGAGTCTGGGATGCACTGAGTTGTCAGAGCCCAGGCTTAGATGAAGTGGGAGGTGCTTTGTATCATCTAACTGTCCTTAACTATTGTCTTTCTTCAAAACAGGAGGACTCTCATAAACTCACAGATCAGCAGCAGGCACTTAATCAGGGTCAGAATCCCCTGCCCATCTACCTCTCTCTCAATGTGAAGGATAAAATCAGCGACCAGGATTTCAGAGGTAACAATACTCCAGAATTGCATTTAAGATTTATTTTCAATAGGGGTCAATTTAGGATTAGGTAAACAAATCAGTTCAATGCACAAATACTCTAAAAGGCCAAAGCACCTAGAAGTAGAAATCTAGTAGCTGAATTTTTGAAGGCGTTACTATATCCTGCTATATATCCAGCTTGAGGACCAAAAGCAGGATGATAAAGAACCTCATCACAAAATTAGGCATTATGCATTTCTGTAGAAAGCTGCAGAAATCTAAAGTTTGTAGAGAAATTTGGTGTAAGAGGACAATTAACTCTTCACGTTCATCACTATGAAACGTACAGTGAATAAATGTCTGCTTGCAAAGTGTGTGTGTTAAAAACCAGTCTGCCTTATCCTGGTCAATATCTTAATTCAACTAATTTGTGCCTCTGCTTCTGCAATCAGTCTGTCACATGCTTTTTCTTTCAGAATGGGTGGAATTTACCCCTTACGAGGTAGGATTCCCGAAATATGGTGCCTTCATTCGTGCAGAAGATTTTGGCAGTGAGTTCTTCATGGGTCGTCTGATGAAGAAAATCCCAGAATCCAGAATCTGCTTTTTGGAAGGTGAACTTGTTGCTCTGGGGAAATGTAATGTAATATAATATAATATAATCTGCTCCTGTGCAACACCTTTCTTCTGAAATGAAGCAGTAGCTGTACTTTTTTTTATCTGCCAGGAGCAGTATATGGGAAAATATTACAACTGATAACTGATCACTATCTGCAGGATTTTTTATTTTCTCTACAATTTTATTCAACTGAACAGATTTATTTGATTTCATATGTGGTTATGCTTAGTGATATGAGCCTTCGGAACAGTTATAGGTCTTTGTCAGCAGCAAAAGTTGTGTCATATTGCCACTAAGTTAAATCATCAGTCTCTTCTGCAACCTGCTTTTTATCGAAAATGCTTCTGTGCAGTTAACCCTGATTGATCCTCTTGGCTAACTTCAGAGTGCAAATATTCACCTTTTTTTGGTCTTGCATAAGAGCAGTAAAAGCAGTAAGGAAATCTTTTTCTCCTTTGTGAAAGCAATCTTTTGCCTCGTCGTTCTTCCTACTTCCACCAGTTGCATAACGCAAGTTTCAGGGTTTTTTAAGAAGTTAAGACTTTTTGCTTGTGTGGAGATTTCACTCCAGCTAGTGGTGAGGTATAAGGAAGCAAATCGTAATCCCTCCATCCCTGGCTGTAATGTCAAACAAGGTACCCAGATCTCCCTGTGTGTAGTCAGAAATGCCAGCAGGTTACCAGTCACCTTCCTACACCTCCCACCTTCAGACTTTCTTCCTCCCTTCTTTAAAGCAATGATGCTGGGACATTTCTACCCCTGTTCCCTGTCAATGACCTAGAATCCCCTCATTGAGACAGTGTTACTTAGTCCAGTGACACAGTTATTCAAAACATTTTCAGCAAATTCCCTTGCACCTCAGCCCCTGAACAGAGCAGGGACGGACTACATGAGTCCTGCAGCTCTTTCCTGCATGGCCAAGTCCATCCCTCTGACCAGGTTGGCATTACTGGGTCTGGAAATCACCAAGATGCTGGGTTGCAGCCTCTTCTGTCCACCACTCAGTCCCCCCCAGAGCACCAGGTTTAGTTCTGCAGTTTGGAGGGTTCAGGAAGGCCCATCTATAACCATACCAGGTAATGGTGTTTTGTCAGCCTGAAATACTGCAAATAGGGAGTCAACTGCCATCAACTTTGCTACATTTTAGCAGAGGAACTTGAAAATGTAATCCAGATATGCCCTAAACCCTAAAAAATAAGAAGACAAATCAAAACACTGACACATTTACACTTTCTATTTTCAAAACTTTTAAGTCAGCTTCCTCATTCTAAGGGATATTATTGTATGAATCTTGAATGTTTTGTGGTTGACAGTCCTGCATGATAACTGCGTACCTGTAACAGGATTGTGCTACAAATAAATAAAACCTTTAGAACTACAGATGCTGGGAACTTGGGGAATAACAAATATTGAGACAGATGGAAAATATTAAGATGAACTTGACGAAATGTTATCTGCCACATGACAAAAATGACTGTGTTAGCAGATACACTGAAAATACTACCAGCCCCCTTAATATATTTCAATAAATTGGATTCTTTACATACATTATGGATTCATATACCAATTTATAAAGACAATCTCTTTTATTTTTGTGCACTACAATAACATAATGAATGAAATTTGCAGAAGGATGAAAATGCAGAAGGTCATCGTGAATGAAAATACTTCCAGGACTTTACTAGTTTACTTTCTGTCAAATATGTCCTATGCCACAGGGATCTGGAGCAGCGTATTTTCCTTGAATCTTATGGATGCTTGGTATATATCTGTTAATTCAGAAGACTTCTGGCACAAATGGACCCGAGACAAAATTACTGACATAGGTGGGTTATTCTTATGCCTTTTTTTTT
>VZZY01015098.1:0-16099 GCA_013400335.1 Eurystomus gularis | reverse complement strand
AAAAACCTACAGGTTTGTTTAGTTGGAGATTCTTTTATCAGGACTGAAAATAACATTTCATTGATTTGAACTGTCATAACATCTTAGAAAAGAAAAAATGAGATACTTATATCTTAAAAATGTAATCTATAAATGCAAATGAATTGCATAGACATTGATGAAACTACAAAATCTGTAGTGTTCATGAACTGGTGATATTCTTGTACCCATGTTAATGAGATATAAACACTTTGCAGAGCACTGTTATTTGAATTTATGTGTTGACATGGTTGCAAAAATCACTTCAGATTTGTTTACCTCTCTTGATATATGTATTTATATTCATTTCAGATTTATTTGCATCATAGCTGATTGCATAGGGCAAAAAACAAGAATGTAAAAACATAGCAGGATGGTTAAGCAGGTGTTAATACAAAGATGCTGAACACAGATGACTACTGTTTCTGTTTCAGACACCAGCATGAATTCTGGAATTTCCTTTGTTTAAGTTATGTGTAATGTTTTTCATGTTTTTGCTGAGAGATCCTGTTTTCAAAGAAGGATAAGCTGAAAACTGTTCTATCAGATGGAGAAATGACTTCTGCTATCAAAACCAAGCTGAGTAGTAGAGTTACTAATAAGCAGAAGGTTCAGCAAAATCAAATACTTTGCAGTTGACTGCTTGGTACCAGTTTTCATGTGATGAGTCTGGCTTTTCAGCTCAAGGGTACTTTTAGTCTTCAGCAAGTGGAACAGGAGGGAAATGATATCAAAGAGGGTGAGAACAAAGTGTGAAAGAAAAAAATGAGGTGATTAGCATAATCAAGAGGGAACATATCTAATTACTTTCTGCCTGCTGAGATTTTACCCCACAGTATTTTCAGTTTTTCTTGTAAATATTAAACAAGAACAAGTGATTGTCTAGTTTTAATTTTTACATCACGCTATATCAACTCAAGCAAAGTAGAAAAATGCTGTCATTAGGGTATGTGTTTTTTCAGTCTATAAATATCCAGAAGGCAATGTGTGGTGGCAGCTCCCAAAAGGCTTTGATGGTGGTTTTGGTAATGAATCTGGTCCTATTCTAAACTTGTAATTAGAAGAGACTGGGACCAGTGACGGATAACTGCATGGGTTTGATAAGCAAAGCCACTGAAACATATGATGCGACTGCAAACTTGCACTTTAATTAGGCAGAGCAACGCCGTAAGGAATGAATGCTGCTGGGACAACAAAACAGGAGTCAAAAAGAGAAGGCTTGAAGTGGCAAATTAGAGCAAAATTCATCCACATAGTATTTTTTTCTACAGATCTATATGGTACTCAATAACTTATTCTTGGAACCTCCATGGATTTTCACCATAGCTTCTGATGGTACATAATAGGGTTCACAGAAGAGCATTAGATCTGGTAGGCTATATGCTAGAAGCAAGATTTTAATCTGCATGAAGGCCATTTCATATCACAACTTATATGAAAAGGGAGAAGACTTTAAGAAAGTGACTACATGTCTAAATCTTCACATTGAGAGTCTCAAGAACAGTGCCCTGGAAGCTCATTATTAGTGATAGATTTCAGAATGGAAAGCATGAATATGTCATGGGAATTGGTCATTGGTCTAATAGAATGGGTGGCATGAGAATAAATACAATACAATGCATATTTATATTTTTTATTTCCTCTCTGCAAATTTGCAGACAAGTAGTCTTCTAGGTACTTATTTTAGTTTTAGAACATTGTTGTCACCTCAGAACATTCTTTTCTTAACCAAATTGTACTTTTGGAAAGGTTGAAATCTAACTAATTGAACTTTAAAAGAATAATTGGCTTAAAAGACTTAATTATTTAAGAGGCTTCAGAATTTATTCAAACAGAGCAAATATTTCTTATTTTGCTCATATTAAGTAACAGTGCCGTGCTATGATAAAAACCTATATCACAGCTCTGTTCAGACATATATCAGTCCTACACTTTTTGGTGAGAAAAAGAAGATGTTGGTGTTCTGTGTTGGGTCAAGAAAGATGACAGTGGGAATGAGGGGAAAAGGCCTCTGTCCTTCTAAATTCTGAGATAGTGGGACAGATTTTGCACCTTAGCACACCATAAGGTGAAACTTCAAACCAGTATCCCTGAAATCTGCCTGCCAATTTTTTTTACAAGTATGTAGTTTCTATCACTGTATTGGATTTCAGCTTGGCAAACTTTGAATAATTATACATTGTCTAAACACTTTTATCTGTTACTCAGTTTAAATAGCAATCTCAAATCACAACAGAAGAGATTCTAGGAAGATATTGTCTCCTTTTTTTAACCTGTTTTGCTTTGTGGATAATTATCAAAGCTAGCTGGCAGAGAAAGATAGTCTCATAAATGTGCTCACATTTTTATGTCATTTTTTAAATTAATGAAATGAGTAACCGAATTTAACACTTTTGGGCAGCTGCCTAACTCACATAACTAGTTTTCCTTTCGTATGTAATTTTTAATGGCCCCATTGTTTCAAGAGAATCAGTTAACTATCTGTGTCTTAAACCTGATGCAGTCCTTGTTCAGAAAGGAGGATATTCTTGCTTGTAACAATCTTTCATAGAGGATGTGGGGAGAAAGTACCATAGTCTCAAGCAGAAACTCCACAAAACATCTGCTGAAAGCCTGGCACTCACAGCTTTCTTGGTAAGAATTGGCTTTCTCCCTGCAATTTGGGAACTCCTTGTATCATTAATGCCTACATTAGACAGAGTGTGTGCCCATGCTGCTCCTTCTTCTCTCACCCCTCATCATACAGCTGTGTTGCTAAATGGTAACCAGGGAGGAGCACCATTGTAGACACTGCTGAAGGAGGCTTGCTTCAGGGCAGTGATAGTCAAGGTCCACGTGCCAGTACAGCCAAGGGGGAGGAAACACTTACGGTGAAGAGGAGTCAGAAGGGATGGATGCTTTCAATGAATTAGGATGCAAGCCGGAAGTAGAAGTGAGCTTTTCTGCCTCTTCCAGATGTGAAAGCTCCTTGCAGCATGGGATTGTGGGGCAGGAAGTGCTGGGACTGGAGGAATGCTGCAAGTTCAGAGGACGGCAGCAGAAATGCAAGGAGCATTGAGGAAGAAAAATAAAAATTGCTAAGCCCAAAACCTGGACAAAATAAATTTTTTTCAAACAGTGTTTTGAGGCATGCTGACTGCCATGAAGGGAGAAATTAATCTCACAAACTGATATCCTTAAATCCACATTCTCCCATGGCTGCTTGTTGTCAGAGCAGCTGATGCTTGCATGCCAAAGGGGATGTTTTCTCAGCAGGAGCTCTTTAAACATAAAAGAACCACGCTTTCTCTGCAGTTTTAAACTCATTAGTCAGTTATCAAGGATCTAGAATATTTGGGGTCTCAAGAAATGTAGGAGATAGATCATTTCCCACAGCTCAGGAAAGATACTAACCAGTGCCTTGGGGCCAGACACTGAATAGGTAGCAGAGCTGTTTTGAGAAAGATTCTTTCCCCGCTGGCCTTTACTGATTTATAGGGCAGTAGGGACTGTCAACTCTTCCTTTCCCCAAAAGCTTGACCCTGCTTACTGTAGTCTGCAAAATCTTAGACCCACTGACCAGAACTCAGACCTTTGACTCCTGCACCGTGCTCCTCTGCTGCAACACCAGGCTTTTGTATGTTCATCGCATCATGGCACAGTTCCCCTACCATCTCAGGGACCTGTATATAGACACTGTCCATCTGGCCGGTGACCAGCTTCTCCTAAGGTACACAGGAGCTCGGTCATGGGGAAAGATGAGCTGTGGCAATGCACTGAGCTGGGAATAGCTGTAGTGCTCAGCTACTCATTTGAGAGCAAGCTGCGAGGATACCTGTACAGAGAATGAAGACTGTCACTTCATAGCAAATAACATTTAAGAGCTGTCTTTTGTCTGACATCAGTCCTCTTGTCTCAATATTTTCAGAATTATCTGTAGTTCCAGTGAGGACAGGGAGCATTTCATTACCTCCTGGCACAGGACTTCCCATAGTTTTGCATTTTTAATCACCTGTTTTTCTGGGAGCTTATAGCAAGTTTAGTAACCTATCTCATGTATTCACGTTTGTGGAATGACCACACTGTGGGACTTCCATGTTGTGAACTACACTGCTTTCCATCTCAGAGAATGCTTTGCTGGGAGGATGGGCTGCAGCCCAAGGTGGAGCCTGCTAGTGGCTGTGTCAGCATCTGTGTGCCTACTCCTCACACCTATTCCTACACTAGCTCTTCATGCAAATGGGCTACACCAACGTAGTTTCATCTTTGGCAGAACAATATCCCGAACAGTGTTGGCACAGTGGCAAACAAATGGATTTAGGTGACTATTTTTTGAGTAGACCAGAAATGGTCTTCAAAGTGGCTGGCTCAGCTGTCAAGCAATGAGGAGGTCTCTGATGCCCAGGTACAATTAGGTTTTTCCTCAGGTACTTCAACTGGGGTACACTCAGGATGCCCAGTAGGGAACTTATAGGACCAGACAATATGTACCATTAAGGAATTTGGAATGAACAACATTGTCAGAGATGCCATTGCAGGGTGGTATAAAAACGGCCACTGTGAACCTTTCATTGTGCTTTTTCTCATTGTCTCCCAAGAATAATACGACTGAAACACAACTGTAAAGTTCAATCCTTGTTACAGCAGCCACCCAAAGTTTCTGAGTGTATTCTAACTACCACCCAAACCAAAGTCCTGAAGCCAACTGCAGGCTACTCTGCTCCTAGCCTTTAACTAGCATCTTGTGTTTAGTTGATAAACACCTCCCTAAAACTGTTTAAATTAGTCCCAGCGGACCTGGACTGTTGTCAAAGATCCTGTTATCAGGAAGTGTCAATTTTGCAGAACCAGACTTTTCCTGGATCAAAAGGATGAAATGGAAACTGCTATTGCTTCTTTCAGGAAGATTAAGCCCATAGGAGACTGGGATATGGAAGGGGAGGAATAATTTTTCTCCTCTGGAGAAGTCTTTATAGCAACCATGCATCAGATGAATAACTGGGTTGCTTTTCTCCAGTTTCTGACAATTGTATGAATACAGTTTTTAAACAAATTTTATTTTAAAGCAAAATCTTTATTCTTGGGATAATGGAAAGAAATTTTAGAGAATAAAGAAAAATGTAATATAAAGAAAACCATTGTATTTAGTGATACACTCGAATAAGTAGCAAGGGAGATAATTTTACAACTGTTTTGCTCTGATCACGCCATGTCTCTGTTCCTGATTTCTGTAGTGCTTGGCTTCACTTTTAATACTCTGTCCAATGTCTCCCTTCCTTACGTCTCACTACACTTGCTGGATTGATGTTTGTTTTAGCACAGTTTGTGACACCAGCAACTTCCTTAATTTCTGAAATTTTCCAGTAAATACGAGCAACTTTTTCTCATTCTACCCAGCACCTGGATGATTCTGCCTGTCTATCTCACCAGTCCTTCCACTGCCGCAACACACCAGTATGTGCTGGTGTGGCAAAGCCACTGTGGCTTATGCTGACAACTTTGTGTCACTGTTTATCTTCTTCCCTTTGAAGAAGACTTTCCCTTCTTTAGATAAAGAGAGCTGAAGTTCATATCCATAGGAATAAACTGTCAGAAAAGACCATCAACACAGAAAGGAAAAGATCATTGATTCTTTCAGTACAGGTAGTGGTATTGAAGAGAAATTGCAAGTGCAGGAGAGGGATAGCTGGAAGAACTGAATGGACAATGGTTCCATAGGCTGAAAAATGGGGAGTGCAGACAGTACATATGACTCTTCTGATTCACTGTCACGTAATTAAACTTATGTATGGCTTGTTTTTAAAAAGTTTTCTGTCTTTAGTGCATTTAAATTTAAATAACACATCCAAATGACAAATCTTTGCGTCACCTTCACTGTATCATCTCGAGGCTTCTCGTGTGATCTTGGAAAAATTGCTTTTTTACCCTATAGCTCTGTTTCAACTCTTAATAGTGTTTATTTGTACTAAATAGATGATACCAAAGTACCTCTATTTTAATAATGAGAACCGTAAAAGTAGCTCAAAGAGATCTTGACTGGATGAGACTCTTGCATCTTCACATGGCCCAAAGACTCTGTGCAAGCTGGTCTAACTTTTGTGTTGGATCTAACTTGGAAGTTGGCCCAGGTGGACCTCAGTGGGTTACACCCAACCCAAATTACTCTGTGATCCAATGGCATGCAGAAGAAATATACACCATACACTCAGGAAATAGGGATACTTGGAGCACTCCAACTTCTGCCAGTGGTATTCTGGGCTTCATATGTAGTAATGCAGGGGTTCCACTGAGGTCAATGGCAATATTTTTAAAGTAACACCAGGCATGTAGACTGTAATGAAAACATGCCTATTCCTTCTAATTAGACAGAATTCAGTGGAATTAATTGCAGCAAATGCTCAAATATCCTTTTTGTAGCAGTCATTCACTACACATAAAAGATACAGAGATAAAGAAATGCAGCAGTACTCCGACATGATTACGTTTTTATGTTTCTATTAAAAAATTGTTTGCATCTGTTTAATTGAGAAGAAACCTGTGATTTTACAAGCTCATGCAGATTTACCGCACCAAATTAAAATCTTCTCTAGCAAGTAAGACTTCTGGGGACCGCAAACCTGTAAGTTTATATGTACGTAAATCTAGTATGTTCCTAATATCTGTAATCTAGCTATCTACACAAACATGTACATTTACACAGGGAGAGAAAGCAGATATATAGGGAGAGTGAAAATAGACATAAAATCCAACATGTGCCAATAGTTACTACAGAATACTTCCAGTACTTGCCTTTTAAGTAATTCTGTCAAGCACTCGCTCACATCTAGTGATTGTTAATATATCAGACTAGAAGATACTCAGTATAATGAGAATTGAAACAATCTACTGAGTACTACAACCCAGGCAGGAGTGTTTATAATTTAGGTTGGAAATTTCCAAGAAGCCTTTATGGGATTTCCAAACTCAAATAAATAGAACAAATTATTTATATGCCTTTTAAAAATTCCACCTGAGTCCTTTTCTGATTTATTGATTCTTAGCGTCTTGATTTTAGGTTTGTCAATTTAACTAAAGATGTAATATTTACAAGAAGGTTATAATCATGTGTGAGCTTTCCAGACAATTTTAGACTGATGTAGCTCTTCTAATCTGTTTTCTGCTGAGGAGATGATAGTGTAATTAGTTTGTCCCTCTCAACTGCTTTCACAGTATCCCACAGGATATATGGGCTAATTTCTTCCATGTTGCTATAGAAAAAGTATTATCTTACAATATCTCCAGCTGAGATATTATGCCACAAATCCTTTTCAGAAGCTGAATTTCACAAGCATTCCCAGAGAGCTGCAGATAAAGAGAGCCATATTTGTAGGCATTAGCAAGAAGGAAATGAAACAGCAGATACATACTACAGTAGGAACTCATGTAAAATTAGTCATCAGTACATGTCCCTTGGAAAAAAACTGATTGAATGTGGGTTCCCAGAAAATGTGTGTAGAAAAAGAATTACCAGGTATAATAAAATATGCTCTTGCACAGAGCACAAAATTCAACCTCTGCAGAGTGTGAATCATTTAACAGTGAGTTATGCTTTATTTTGTCAATTTAAGAGGAGGATAGATAGAAAAAGACAAAATGCCATCTATTTTAAGGTTTAAAGCACTGCAGGACAAAAAAAAACCCGAAACAACAAACACATGCAAAGATTCTTTTTCTGAAATTTGTGATAGCTTTGTGGAAGACTTTACATGGAAAAACCCATGGAACTATGGAATTCTTATCTTCATAAAAATACTGTTGCAGATAAGCAATGCAATTAGGGCAGGCAGTCTAAGTTAGCCACTTCAGAGAACAAAAAATTACATGCTGGAACTCTAGAGTGGGTATGGCTTTTAGACAATGGAGACCTGTCTGTAAAAATGATTGTCTAAAATGTGAGAACTGTTTTCATAGTGATACAAACATTGAAACTAGAGTAACACTGAAAAAGAATTACCTCATTTAAATGCAGAATATAAAATACACTCTAATTGTATTTCTGGCCCCTTTTACTTATGCCTTGCACATGTTCCTAGAAGGAATGTTTTTTCTTTAGAAGTTTCCTGTGAAAGGACACACTCTAGAAAAAAAAAAACTTTTTGTATGCAGATTCCCTCTGAGAATGTTCACACAACTATCTTCAAAGCTCTTTGTGGTCCTGGGCCCATTCATACAGAGCTGAAAACAATAATGCCTGATTGTGGTGATGAATAGCACAACAGGAATAACAGAGCAGTTACAAAGAAGAAACACTGCAAGCAGTAAGTGGAGCAAAGAGTTTGCAAGTGTCTCATAGTTTGAAACAAGTTTCCAAAGACTCTTCATTCAATCACTCCAAATAAACATATTTCTAAAAATCGGGCTATAAGAGTAGTGTCATGGGTATACATTAGTAATGCTGCAAATAGTTGTTTTGTTTTTTCCCTGACGATAACCATCCCTTGCTCATGCAAAAATAGTAGGAGGATCCCTCCTTTTTGATGTGGTTACTCTCAATCAGTCTGAGGGCATACATATGCTTCAAAGTCCCCCAGCTGACTGAGAAAAACAGTCGCACACACACTGTTCACCAAAATAAATGGCCTAAAATCAAGATGGGTGAGCAGGGGTCACATACAGGCACCACAGATCTACAATAATGTGCTTCATAGATAGCCCTCAAGAGTAGCCATTGCTTTTATAGGAGATGCTGATGGTCTCCAAGGGACTGAAATTGCGCTGCAAAGATGGGAAAGAACATGGATGAACACAGCTTGTGCAAGGGTATGCATTTGTTTGTGGTCCAAAGCCCATAGCCTCAGCTCTCTACCAGCACAGCCCTAGCAGACAGTAGTGGAGGGAAGCTCCTCAGCTTCCAGCTTGCAGGCATGGGTCGGGACTTTCCCTTGGGAAAGTATTTAAACAAAGTGTGTCCTGGCAGATATCCCAGAAGTCTGTAAAACCAATGTCTGTAAAACGGGGGACTCTATATATGTGTGTGTATATATGTATACGTGTACAAGTTCAAAATGTGTCCTTGAAGGCTGTTCTTCACAATTTAAATTTATTATTATTATTTAATGCATTATGTTGCTGTAGCTGCGCAAAGCTGCCATGGGATCTGGAACACTGGGACAATCCACCAGAAGAGGTGGGTTAGTGGGTAGGATGTAGAGATGTGGTTAAAGGTTCAGTCATTTTATCATACAGCTGCTCAGTTCAGCGCATGCATATCATCAGTTACATACTGTCTGGAATTTTAATGGTGTCGTTCAGTTTCTCGGACAAACAGGAAATATTGAAAGTAACAAGGAGAATAGAAAGTTTTTCATAAAGAAATGGTGGATTCTCCTCCACTGTGGTGGGAGCTCATTTGTTTCCCGTGTTGGTGTCTGGGAGGCTTTTGTCCAGAGGCAACACAAATTAAAGGGTTGAAGCTGGGCTTGCTGCTATTGACACCCAGGGGGCTATCTCTGTCACCTTGGCAGACCTGTTGTGCTCTGCCTGTTGATGTCAACAGGATCTGTGCAGACTGGGTGGCCTCATGTTTATCATAACCTGATAAAGGCAAGAGGATGAGAGGTGAAAATTGAAATGTTTAGCCATGTTTCTGTGGCTTTTGGTCTTCTCAAATGGGCTAAATATAAAACATTGTCCCAGTAAGAAACACCTACAATATCTAAGAAAATATTTACTAAATTACCAAAATGCTGTGAATTTCAATTCTAAAGCGTGTTTCAGCTTTCTCCTGGGTGAACTGACAGGAAGTCTTTTTAAAATGGTATTTTTTGTGTGCTAAGATTTCTAGCCTGAGGGTTAAAAACTTACCTTATTTTTTTGCTGTAAAGCTACTGATAAATGACTAAAACCAAGAAGGAATTTAAAGGAACTCACTCTTTGTTTGACTTGCCTCAGAATGATCTAGAGTAATGTGACAAGTATTACTGCATTTCCTGCATTGTTACCAAAACTTAAATCTGGACTGCGTTCTCTGTTGAACTACTCAGTTGCACTAATAGGTTCAGAGATATGCCTTTCCCATTGTACACCCTATTGAGGATTGTTTTGGAGCAATATCATGAGTAAATACACACGCACAGAAGACAAGCAGAGTTGGTTAACTAGCGACTAGTAAGTTTAATGACTGACTGGAAGCTCTTGGGGAGCATGTCTACACCATTTATAGGTCTGTGGAGGAACTTCCAATTTACACCAAGGAATTCAGAACACATTTAAGCACCCAAGTCACAATCCTTTTGGAAATTACACCCAACATGCAAAAAGTCCAAAGTTGTTCTTATTTAGCGTTAAACTGTTAGCAATGTACCCTATATCCAAACANGGGGGGGGCGTGGGGGGCATGGTGTGTGTGTGAATGAAGCTTTGCCAAAGTCAAAGATGTTGATTTGCTTCGGGTAAAACTTTTAATATGCTCTCTACTTTGAAGATACAATTTACAGAGAGGTTTTCCAAAGATTCTATTGTCTCACTGTGTGGTCAATAGTTTGACCAAGATAGATACTGGCAATATTACAAGATATATTTAAACATTTAGTCTATATACAGTGCAGAGACAGTCTTCATTGTCTAGCTCACTGATGTCCACCTAGAGTCTAGATTTAGACTTCTTTTAGATTCTTTTTATGAGGAAGTCCTTAAGTGAAAAGGATGCAAAGAAGGTAATAGCCAAGGAATGAAAAAAGGATAAGAAAACCATTTTAAAACTGGAGTGAACTCTTAACTAAACCTGCTGACACAATTACAGGTCATCTGCACATTTAATAAAAAGTGGCAAAAATTCAAGTTTGAGATTCTTCAAGCTTCACAGAAATGCCAAAATTTCACAGACTGGATTCAGCCAGCAAACAATTTCAAATATTTCCAAGGTGAAGAAGGCTTTTGGAAAACTGCTTATTTTGTTTCTTAACAGAGATAATCAAACAGAATTTCAGGCTGTATTGTGCCAGGTTGCAATTCATCAGCATAAAGAATGAAGCCACTCTTGCTGGAGAAAAAATAAGTTAATGGGCTCTTAATAAATAGTTTAACAGGCAGTGTCAAAAAATTTTATGCTCACAGAAAATGACATGACAGTGACTTATGCTGGATTCCTCTTTGAAAACCAAGTTCTACGGATTGCAAAGTGATGTCTATATAACAATATACAGTGGGCAACCAGAGAGTGAGACAGGGGGCCAGATATACTCCATTCCCTTTGAAATATTTAAAAAAGGCATTCTGCCTCTCCTGGCAGGCAGTGTGTCTCTGCGGTGCAGAGCTGAGGAAGCCATGAGGGTGCTGCCACTGTAGTTGGACATGTTCCAGGATCACAGTGATGCTTGTACTGGTAATGTCTGGCCCCTGCCGTGCTCCCAGGCACTGACTGGTTTTTGGAAACTGCATTGACTAAATGCAGGTTTGGGCAGAGAAAGGAGGATGGAGGAGGCAGATAAACATGGCTGCAAAAGTTGCTGCTCTTTCTCCAGATCTAGTAAAGATTTCCTTCCTTGCTGTCACCTGTTTATTAACAGAGCTCTGTGTTTCTCCTTCATGTGATAATTAACAGAAA
Source organism: Eurystomus gularis (assembly GCA_013400335.1). Lineage (NCBI taxonomy): Eukaryota > Metazoa > Chordata > Aves > Coraciiformes > Coraciidae > Eurystomus > Eurystomus gularis. The sequence goes on along the minus strand of VZZY01015098.1, from coordinate 4,518 downwards.
CACAGATCGGATCTAGCACTCTTTGCAGCAGTGCTCCCATGGGCAATGCTGCAGCAGACAGTCAGTTTTGTTTAACATGTTTATAAATAATACGGAGCATTCACAGACAGCCAAGGCTGGTGTCACAGTTTTCATTACCTTTCAGTGTTTGCTCCCCTGGCCAATTCATAATCAATTTGCTAGCACTCATGGTCATCACACAATACTATCCTGCATGCTATTGAGAGAAAACATAGGGATTTAAGAGAGGAAAGATGGTGAAGATTAATTCAAAGCAGGAAACCAGAGCAGACATTATAAACAACAACAAAACTGCCACCATCAGCTTAGCAGGAGCATGTATTTTGTATAAAGTACCTTACAAAGTGTGACAAAGATTTATTTCAAGTGCATTATCAAGGCCAGAGCAGGCACCAGTCTAGGTAGACCTTGCTTTCAAAAAAGCGTTGGCAACACACAGGTAACAATTTTTCTAATAAAGTAAAAGCACATCATGTGCATGCATAGGAGGTCCCAGTTTCTTTTTTTTTTTCTTGCACATTTGTGTCCAAAACAACTTAAATATTTCATACAATTTTCATTAGATTCTATAGCAGATGCTTTTCCAAAATTGGTGTGAACTCTGTACAGGTATTTTTTCTCCTCTATGTTGCATTTCTATCCAGAAAAGAAATGAAATTAGTTTATTAGGCTTTCTTTTTAACAATAAAGTTATTTTTATGCTGATTTACTCCTGGCCAAATTACATCCCCTTTATTGAGGCTGCAGATGTTGCAGCTTAACTAAGGACATGGCTGATGTCATTTGCATTCAGACTTTCATTAGTCAAGATGTTCATAGATTTCTTCCTCTTCATACTTTTACAGATTATTTCATTACTGATTGTAATCAAATTAACCAGATGGCAACTGTCAAGTTCACATTTGTTACTTACTTCAGATGACAAAACCCAAATAGACTCACATTGTAATATTTTATGAGATACTAGTTTCTGCAGTAAAGCTTGTACTAAAGGCAGGCTTATTGCTTATTGTTACAGTGTTTACTGAATAGAAACAGAACAATCCTTTGAAGATGTTCAAAGGCTCAGGTTTTCACTAAATGTTATAATGAAGCCTCACTGTGCTGTTCAACACTAATAAGATATTTCATTGTTGAGGATGAAGGTGTGCTGAGTGAACCTTTGTTAAGGGGTATGTTTGACACTACAAGTCGATGCATAGCCTACTTTTTGGGAAATAGCTCTAGGATAGGAAAGCAGTTCTTGGGTATTTCAAAAAACAAGAATGTAATTCTCAGTGTAGTTGACATTGACCTAAATGGGATTAGAATTCCAGACCAAGTCATGTTGGAGTTGGGAAAACAGCAAAAGATTATTTTTTTTTTTAAATTGTTTTTGCACTTTTCCATCCTTTTGAAAGCGGTGGTTTTTCCTCAATTATCTGTAATCATCAGTTGCAAAGGTGTTAAAAAAATTTCTAAAATTCTATTTTTAGTCACATTTCAGGAAGTGTATTTATTTTAAGGGTTTGTCTGTATTCTTTTACCTTTCGAGGAAAAGGTAACATTTTTCCTTTTTTTTTTTTTTTTTTACAAAGGCAAAATGGAAAAAGGAAAAAGAGAAAAACTAAAATGAAGCTAAAATATTGGCATATTTTACAAAATGCAAAAATATTAAAGTACAAACAAAAAAATTTTCCAATTAATAACAACAATCATGAAATCTACCATTTCAAGTCATTTGTATATGTTTAGAAGTAAAGACTCCTACTTCTCATGAAAATTTCAAAATTTTAGATTTGTTTCCATCTTTTGTCAAGCTGAAAAATAGAGAAAATACCAAGAAAAATATAATATAAACAACACTGACATGTAATTTTACACATGGTAAGTGTTCTGCCTGTAACACAGAGGGTCATGAGATACTTGAAAGGCTCCATATATAGTTGGATGTAGACATTTTCATTTTTCTGAAGGATAATCCCCTGTTTTTTGGCAAAACTAAAATTTCCCTTGGGAAAATTTCATGTTTATGAGAACTGCATTTTTCCATAGGAAAACCATTCTCATGGAATGTTCTCAAATGACATTGATTTCTTGCTTTCTGCCAATAAGTTTGATTTAAAGTATTACTATTACAAAGTTCCCTACTATGTCTATTATCTGTAACAGCTTGATACAGAGTTTGACATTTGTTTAATTTTTATTCTTCGCAGCTTCAATTAAACTAAAAGCTGAAGAAGCTAGCTGAATTTTTTTAAAAAAACCAACAACTTTGAGAGTCACAGCTTGACTTTTCCTTCCAAAATTATAGAAACTAGCCTGTTCTTATGTAGCACAATAGGTCTTGAATCTCCTAAGTTTACTGCAACTCAGTCATGTTGTATATATTCACTTCCCACAAGTAATTTGCATTTTTCTTTCTTATAGCAATTTTAGGTTTTGTTTTAGAGAACAACTTATCAATGGACTCTTAGATAGTCTTTATATCCATCAGATCTCTATGTCCAGCAGATCTGGATTCATAGTGTTCCTCAGCAAAGACTGTTGGTGCCTAAGCGGGTGTTGAATGAAGACTGGGAGCTTCATCTGCAGCAGCACGTGGCTGCTATAACATCAGCAACATTTATTTGGTTGATATAAAATCAGCAAATGAATGAGAGGGCTTTTTCATGCTAAGAGCAAGACCCCTGGCTATAATAAGCAAATGTAGGTCTGGTGAATCAAAATGGCAATCTGCTGAGCTGGAATGAGACTTTCAAGTACACCAACAGTCCTTATAGCCACTTCTGATAGCCACTTCCCTTCCCAGTTTCCCTCTGCTGCTTCTGGGAGAAATTTATTTGCAATTCTCCCTGAGGGCAGTGGCTGTCAATAGGCTGTTGGAATCCAGCAACCTCAGGGCACCTATCATGCTGCCAGCCTTCAGGGGAGAGCAGCTGTGAGGCCATGAGGTGGTGGACTCACATGCAGAGATTTTTGTCTCCCAAATGCTGCAGAGATGCTGTGTGCAAAATTTTGTATAGTCAGGATTCACACATGTAAAGAGGATTTGGATAAAAATAAATATTTTTATCCAAATAACCTGCTAGAAGCTAGAGCTACACAAAACTGAATGGCACAGATATATTGCCAGTATATATGCAAAAGTTAGACCATCATGTTTTTTCCAGTCATTGATATTCAAATATTCTGAACTGGATTTTCACAAAGCATCACGTCTGAAACAAATGGCTGATTCATGTAAAGCTTAACAAAGGTCAGAGTGAAACAAATAAGAAATAAACTGCCTGTTCTCTTGTCACAGCCTGCAAAATCACCCTCTATTTCCATTATGTATTAGCGACTATACAGAGCTTAAAGTTTTTGCAATCATGCAACATGCTATGTGGTTGAAAGAGGTAACCGTGAGAGCTGTTCTGAAACTATATTTACAAAGAATTTATTTGCCAAAACATAATCCTTGAGATTTATTTATCTGACTGGAATATAGGTAAGCTAAAACAAAAATATTTCAAATATAAATATTGTTGTTTGCACAGCAAGTGGTAACTTCTGTTAAACACAAACAAGCAACATTGTTTAGAGATTTTATAGTATTATTTGAGAGTATATATGTTTCCTATGCTTCCAGTATAAAATTTAAAATAGTATAGCAGGTTTTTTGGGATGGTGATGTATTTTATTAATACATTTTATTGAGTCCATTCTTTGTATGTTAATTCATCCATGATTTTTTTCATTAAGACATTTAATTCTCTTTCTATTAGGTATTAATGAATTCCCATGGTTCAATCTTTATGGAAATACCGTATCATAGAATCATAGAGTCATAGAATATACTGGGTTGGAAAGGACGTCTAAAGGCCATCTAGTCCAACCCCCCCCTACAGTAAGCAGGGACATCTCCAACTAGGTCAGGGTGCTCAGAGCCCCATCAAGCCTGACCTTGAATGACTCCAGGGATGGGGCCTCTACCACCTCTCTGGGCAGCCCATTCCAGTGATCTACCACCCTCATCTTAAAGAATTTCTTCCTAATGTCTAACCGAAATCTGCCCTTTTCTAGCCTAAAACCATTACCCCTTGTCTTGTTGCTACAGACCCTCAAGAACAGATCTCGTCCTGCCTTCTTATAGGCCCCCTTCAGGTATTGGAATGTCGCTATAAAGTCCCCCCTGAACCTTCTCTTCTCCAGGCTGAACAGCCCCAACTCTCCCGGCCTGTCTTCATAGGAGAGGTGCTCCAGACCTCTAATCATTTTTGTAGCCCTCCTCTGGACATGATCCAATAGGTCCATGTCCTTCTTGTGCTACNACTTGGCCTTGTTGAACCTCACGAGGTTCACCTGGGCCCACCTTTCCAACCTGTCCAGGTCCCTCTGGATGGCATCCTGTCCTTCAGACATATCAGCTGCATCACCCAGCTTGATGCCATCGGCAGACTTGCTGAGGATGAGCTATCAATAACATTAAGGACAATATTAAAATACACTTGTCCCAGTATGGACTCCTGAGGG
>VZZY01015095.1:185-22985 GCA_013400335.1 Eurystomus gularis | reverse complement strand
AATTTCCTCCTAATTTCCAAAATCCACCCTCTTCTAGTTTGAACCCATTACCCTTCATCCTGTCACTTACAGACCTTTGTAAAAAGTCCTTTCCCAGCTTTCTTATATGACCCCTTCAGATACAGAAAGGCCACAATAAGATCTCCTCAGAGCCTTTTCCTCTCTGTGCTGAACAAGCCCAATTCTCTCAGCCATTTTGCTTTCTTTTTAAAAAGCAAAAAATATTCTGATTTTCTTCATGCAGCCTAGTAAACAACAGAAATTCAGTTTCAGTTCAAAAATCTCTTAGCATGCAGCCAAATTATAGCAGTATTTTATCACTAATCAATATAAGATAAAATGAGAAGGCAGACTAAACAGGAAGTTGGTTTTGTTTTGTTGTAGATTTTTTTTAAGAAAATATTTTTCAGCATGTATATAAAATTGTCATTGTACTACTACTGTGCATGAACATTTTAAACCTTTAACAGTAATGATCAACTCTTTGACTGAGAATACTTACTTTTGTCCCTAGTTATATGAACAAAAGTGGACTCAACTGAGATAGTGTATAATTAGTTAAGGTATTTTCAGTAATTGTCACCAGAAATTCAGTTTTATGAAGTCATAAAATGAAGCTGGCTTTCCCAAACTTTAAACATTCCTGTAAGAAAATGGGGGTATTTCAGAATTTAGGAAAAAATGCATCTACTCTTTTGAATGACGGCCTGAGTGTCAGAATTTGCAAGACTGAGGGCATCCTCTTTTAGCATTCACTGAAACATATGCGGTTCCCTGTTACAGTAATGGGATTCCACAATGATGAAGTCTTCGACAACTCATTCCAGCAAAGAACTAAGTAAAAGATTTTTTCATGTGAAATGTTTCTTCATTGGCTTTCTCTATTTGGTTTTATGTTGTAAAAATACCTACATTTTCTGGAAGCTTCTTAAATGTAGGCCGCAATGTGTATTAACTTAAATTCAGTAAGATGGCTGCAAACAGATAAATACGTTTAGCTGTTGCCTAGTTCAATAAAGCAACTTATTTGGAAAAAAAAAAAAAAAAAAATTGGAAGAGAAGAGATTACACAGGGTGATATCGATAAGATCTTTACCAGACTGCTGTAGTGGGTTTGACGTATAATATTTGGCTAATACATTGTTATTTCATATTCGAGTACACAGAAATGAGTGATTTATGATCAGTTATTTAGTTACACAATACTTATTTGTTGAAATTAAAATATATTCACCACAATAGGCTTGGTTATGCCTTATTCAGCAAAGCTCCAATCCCTTTTACAAAAAAAAAGACCAAGTCCACAGAAAACAGAGTATGGTCTGCAGGTTAGTATACACATGGTTAACTTTACATGTATAAGTAGTACGCACAAACTTACTGCCCTGTTTGGATGATGAAATGTTAACACAGTGTGAAACACTGGTGGTAATCAACACTGATGATTTTTAATTGAAATTGCATTTCGTAACTCTTATTTACTGAAGAGGTCCTACCTCGGTGGTGCAATTATCCATGGCATACCACATCTTTCTGTTTCAATTTAGATAAAGTATATTAATCCCAGAAAGTAGGAACCAGAACAGACAGTGATAATTTTGTCATTCTTAGAATCTACCAACCTGAACGCCTGTTTTACAGAAGATCCTCGTGTTTGAGAGCAGTAGCATTGATACTACAGACAGATTTACATAGGCAGCTCAATCTTTCCCCACCTGCAGGCTGAAATGAACATTCATCAGTGACTCTTCACTCTTATTGTTTCTTGCATATAATTTTTATGGTAAGCATTTATTATTGCGAACTTCAATTTAACATTTATATTCTAACAAAGTAATTACATGTACAGTTTAACTATAATATTTATTTTTATGTTATACAGTATCATAAAAATATTATATATGGCACCATCTGTTGGCTAAGATAGCTATGACACATGAAAAATAGTTTATGCAGATTAGATATAAAAGAGTACACCAATAAGAAAACAGGAAAAGGACTATAAAAAAATTAGATGACTAAACTGTGCACTAACATGCACCTTTTTCTGTAATGTAGGGAATGTATATCTACAGCACACCTTTAAGGTTGCTGAAATCAAGATGTGTTCACATTTTTTTGGGAAAAAAAGGTAAGTATGAAAAAGCTGTTAAACCTAGCTTAGTGTAAAGTGATAAATAGTAGTAAAGTGGTAAATTAATTCACCTGCAGGGTCATAGCTCATTGTGTGCTTCTGTAGATCCTTAGATGGCAGTAAAAATGTAATTAATCGAAAAATTATGGTATTTTCTGTGATCACACACCTATCTAGAGAATTTCTGAGGCAGAGTTGTGTACTTCTCTCATGTATCCATCCTGAGAGTCTGTAAGGTAGACTGTTTCAAGAGTTGCTGTCCTTTTCTGAGGTTCAATTTATGTTGTGTGTGTGCATATGTTGTGTGTGCACGCATCTGAGTGGGCATGGAAGCAATCTTCTCTGCTGTAAGAAGCTTATTAGATTCTCTAATATAAAGGCCAGCCACAGCTGCAGCCTGACAACCTTGGTGGCATGTCTCAATGGGAGGAGCACTGTGAGGAGGAAGGCTTGGTGTGCTAGCACTGGTATCAGTGTCACCTCTCCCTTGCCTTAGACAGCCTGAGGTCTGCTACAGCTAGCTTGTGTGCTGGCCTGGATGAGAGGTTGAGCTAGGGCTCAGGCAGCATTTCTGCACATGGCCTGTCTAATCTCCATCTGACTGTGTCCTACTGAAAGCTATACACAAATTAGTACACCAAGGTTGCAGGAAGGTGTCTGTCATTGACTTGTGTAGTGTAATGTATCTGTACACAGGGGGGCCTATTGAGCAACCAAAAACCTGGGGAATTTTCTCTAGCAGTTCAGGGAGATAGACCAGCAATGACATCTAAAAAATATCAAAGTGTGTGTACACTCTTTTCCTGATCCAAGCCAGGTAATGACTGAAGTGCACAAACTTTTAATTGTCCAAACAAGAAATTGCAATACTCTGTTTCCGTGTATCTACACCAATGGATCTTGAAATAATGAAATCAAGAATGTTCTCACACAGAAATTAATGAAACAAGTGAATTAGAACTACATCTCATAAACAGCTGTCTCTTTATACAAAAACAGGCAGTAGAATAAAAATTTGTGAGTTAAGAAACTGAAGCTGTACCTCTGTCAGGAATACCCACTGATAGGTTTCCCGATATCAGATCAAAAAGGCTTTGGCTGCCTCATGCAAAACACTGATCTGATAGAAACCCGTTAATTTAATGCAGTCAGGCTCCTTTGTACCTGATAAGCTTCATAACTTATTTTGTCTAATTCAACAGAAATGCAGTCATGCATTTGATCTATATTATTTCAGAACGGCTATATGACCAAGTATCATGGTAGTGAGGCAGTAACAACTTGAAGTACCTTATCTTTCAGGTAGGTTCAGCAATTAATTCAGGCAGAAACCCAGGACTGCTCCAGAGTGTGCACATTTTGCTGTAGGCTTGCTACCCATGTGGCCAGAAGGAATCCAAGAGTCTTTCAAGACCTGACGTAATACATTTTCCCTCCTCTGGCTGCCCTTTCACAGCAGCAGAGGAAGTCATAATTCCTTCCAGTTGCCACTGTGAAGGAAACATTCATACAGCTCATCATTCATGGAGCACAAGCCCAAGCACACCTAGGTCTTTGTAAAAAGTCTAGGTGCAATTATAGCAATAAATAGAACTTTTAATTATGTACAAGGTACCGATGTTTTTGTTTGTTTGTTTTTTTCTTTTCTCCAAAAGCTGCCAGCAAGAGTAAAGATCAATTGAAACTCAGGACTACTGTGTTCACTGCACAAGGCTACAAGACAGATATCTTAATATAGTCATTGTTATAAAGAAAAAGCATATACTAAATTAGGTTCATTACATTCTTTGGTCCACTCTTTAAATCTGGAAAATTAGTGAGAATGTTTCTAATAGCATTTATGAGACTAATGTCTGTCTTTTGAGAAGCTCATGCAGGACCTGATAAAGTTCTGGGATTTACACTTTTTCGTAACAAATGTTACAAAATCTAATTGAAAAACCCATAAAGGTTATTATACTGGAAAAAGCATTCTTCCCTGATAATAGAAACAGCAGGAAGAAAAGATACACCATAAAGAAATTTACCTTTGATTTTATAATAACACTGTTCACATTTGTCAATAGATTGAAAAGTTACAGTGCATGTCTGTAACACGTCATGGAAATTGACCTGTATGTGCTAGGGAACAGTTATAGCCCAAAATAACCTGTAATCCCCCACATTAGTTAACACACTGCAGATGAAACAATCATACTTCACTCTCCTTCTTTCTATATTCTGCTCTGCTCATCCACTAGAACAAATAGATTTCTGTATTTATCTACCCCAGCAAAATGCATGGAAATATGAATCATTTAAGTTAGCAACTCCTGATACAAATGAAACTAAGAATTATTTTACCTTTCTACAGTCTAACACTGGAGAATAAGCACAAGTGAACCATGGAGAGGATCCCTAGTTGTCTTGCTCAGTGTATATCCAGTTGATAATTTGCACTACCATTTCACTGATGTAAATTAGAAGACATTAAATCTTCCCTGGGGATCTATGTGAGGCCTAACTTGCAGTCTTTCCTCCTGTTGGTCAGAGAACAATACAGCCACTAGTGTATTTTGACTTTCTTGCTTAAGACAAAGGTAGGGTGTGCTTTGAGTCAGTGACGGGTAAATTGACTTTACGTATTATTTCTTTTAGATAGTTTGTATATTAATTCATTTTTAATGCATCTCCATACACATGAAGGACAAGACAGGAATCAGAAACAATCAACAAGTATCTGTCAATACAAAATTATGCTGGGCCAATCTGGGACAGTGGTGAACACAAGATACCTTGATGTTAGTAAGGCTTCTTACACTGTCTTCTGTGGCATTTTCATCAGGAAGCATCAGCATACTCTAATACTAATGATGAATGGTTCAATATCTGGCAGCTAGTAACAAGAAAAGGGTTTTTGCTGCCTAGTGGAGGGAAGCTAAGGATGATCTAAGAGTCTACAACTACTTTGAAGGATTAAAAATAATTACAGAATCAAACTCTTCAGTAGGAATGGACACTATAATAAGACAAATTGCAATTCAAGAGGTTCAAGCTGAACGTTAAGAAAAAACATTTACATGGAAAGGATGCTATGGCATTGGTCACCCAGAGACACTGTGAAGCCTCCATCTTATTCAAAACTTAACAATGTGGATGAACAGTGCTGGTGACAGTCCTACTTTGACCAGGAGACTGGACTTCAAGCAACATTTCTGTGGTTCTGTGGTCTCACATGATCGTATGACAGCAGTGTGGAGCCATTAAAACCAACACAAATTCAATGATGAAATTCTGTAATGGTATAATTTATTTGCTGACACACTGAATTCATTATTATGTTATTCTTAGTAGGAGTATTAGCAAAACAAAAGAGAAAACACTTTTTTCCTTGCCCTTTCAGACACGTAGATCCACTATCAGAGCTATGTTGGAGGAAGACGTGGACATGCTAAAATTAGGAGCTCATCAACACCAGGCAGGCACACTGGAAAGTGGGCAACTTTAGTAGTTTAGAGTTCGTCCAAGCAAATCAAGGACAATCTGTCCAGATTCAGTGCACATGGCAATGAACAGTAATAGATGTAATTGGTTAAATAAACCATCTTGTGTCTCTTGCTTCCTTACCTCACTTAAAAAATCAGAAGAATTGCTGTTATCCAAGTCAAAAACTAGGATCCGACAGCAATAACAGTGATTGTTTTCAAATCCCCACTATTGTTTGCACTATGCTCCACCCACCACACCACCATTTGCAGACCCTGACCTGGATGGTGGGTGTAAATTGAGCAAACTGGTATTGTTTGGCAAGGTGGAAAATCCATTGCTGGTTTCTTTTTTTGCTAAACAGGGAAGTTCTGCTTCATTTTCACTGTTCAATGCAGTGTGACTAAAAATCTGTACCCTGCAGAAAGCTTTCATGCAGTAACTAAGCTTGATGCATTTGTGCTGCTCTGGCAGCATTGAAGAGCAGTGAGCTGAAAAAGTGGCAGTGAAGGGAGAATTACTGAGCCACACAGTACACCATACATTTTCCTCTGCTAGTCTCTGTCTGTCCCAAAACTGAAGTTCTTGGCCATTCATCCATATGTGAGAGGAGCAACAGTTCTTCTTCTGCTCTCTTTAAAAGCAGCATATTCACAAACGGGGACAGACTGACTAGGCACATATTTATGAGGCTTATGTTGCTGCTCTTTTGCTTGGGTAAAAAAAATACAGAAACTGCTATGAGCATTTGGAGGGCAGGAGAATGGCCCTAAAGGCAGATAAGGACACAGCATATTTTTTTTCATTCAGGTTTGTTACACTGTCCTAGATTTTTTCTCCACTTCTAATTTCAAAGCTTATTTCAGACATGAAGGGAGAAGAGGATCAACTCAAGCAATGCCTGAGACTGTAGCCTTTGAGGGTTATGTGAGCCAAGAGGCTGCTTCCCTGCTTAGCTAAAGGTGCAGGTAGGANAACTGAAGTTCTTGGCCATTCATCCATATGTGAGAGGAGCAACAGTTCTTCTTCTGCTCTCTTTAAAAGCAGCATATTCACAAACGGGGACAGACTGACTAGGCACATATTTATGAGGCTTATGTTGCTGCTCTTTTGCTTGGGTAAAAAAAATACAGAAACTGCTATGAGCATTTGGAGGGCAGGAGAATGGCCCTAAAGGCAGATAAGGACACAGCATATTTTTTTTCATTCAGGTTTGTTACACTGTCCTAGATTTTTTCTCCACTTCTAATTTCAAAGCTTATTTCAGACATGAAGGGAGAAGAGGATCAACTCAAGCAATGCCTGAGACTGTAGCCTTTGAGGGTTATGTGAGCCAAGAGGCTGCTTCCCTGCTTAGCTAAAGGTGCAGGTAGGAAGGGCCCAATACTATCCTGCCAAGATCCATGACTGGGATATTCCCAGATGGCCAATTGCTTACTGGCACCACGAAAACAGCAGACTTTGAGGATGAATGTGTAAGTACAGGTACTCATCAGGCAGAGCTACACTTCTTTCTTCCCTGACTGTATTTTTTACAGAAGTCCTTTGGTATAGTGAATATTGTCAGAGCTAATTTGATACAGTTTAAAATATTTAAATTGAGGCTTCAGGGAAGCCCTTGGTCACTGTATTGGTTTAATAGCCGAGCCACGTGGCTCCCCGCCCCCTCCTCTGCCATGGGTTGCGGACAAAGGAAAAAAGAAAGTTTAAAAGTGCCTTTTTGAGTTGAGCTAAGGAAGGTTTAATATATACATATTTATATAAGAAAACAACATATAAAAAGCATTTTTTGCAGTTAACAAAGGAACCCAGCAGTAACAGTGATAAAGGAACAATACAAAAAAAAATTGATAACAGAGAGTAGCGAGGGAACCAGCTCACCCAGATACAGCGAAAGGCGAAATTGCCCGCAAACCGCCTCCCCACTGGAACTAGCCCCGGGGCATGAGGTCAGCATGGTGTAGAATTACCTGGCTCCACTAAAATTAACCCTGTCCTGGCCAAACCAGGACAGTAACTCCCTGTGCTTCTTATCTGCTTCCTGTCTCTACTTCTTGAAAAAAAACAAGCAACGTCTTGGTATCAAAAGCACCACAGAAACCTCATAAATGGGAATGGAGCAAGAGAAAATGCTAGCCTGTAAATGCCTGGTTAAGTAAAGTCAACTACATAGAGTTACTCCAACAGCAGAAGACTGTGAAATAAGCTCCCATCCTCCCAGGATCTGTGAACCTTTTAGCAGCACCAAATTAAAGCTCAAGTGACTTACTATACAAACTGACATGATCTCTGCACAGTCTGTGGTGACAGGATTTGCATTCAAACAGTCATGTACCTTGTTTTGCTTTTCCCACCTGATGGATCAAGCAACTTTCTCCAAATCTGAAAGGTTTTTAAGCCATCACAGCACTCCTTTATCCTGAGTACCTTGCTAATGTAGACATATCCGGCTAAGAGCTTGTTTGTTGAGGAAGAACAATCCACACTGTGAATTTAATTAACCCAACTGAAAAAGAAGTAGGTATCTTCCCTTCATAGTAGCACTTACTTATATAAACGAATAGAAGAACAGGCTGGAGGAGTGGATACAATGGTGGACATGAGCCACCCTCTGCCCCTGCACCTTGCTGGGAGCTGTGCTTACAACAGCTTCTCCATTCCTTTCCTCTTTCTACTGGCTGAGAGCTGCACGCTGAGGATCTTGTTCTGTGAGACAGCTAGATGGAATAGGTAGGGGAGTACCTATAGCAAAAGTGATTCCCAGTAGCAGGCCAACTTTCGCTTTTAATTATTTGCATGGTCCTCTCATCTACTGTTTGATCTAGAAAGCTGAAATGTATGGGGTGTTGTGTCATATATCTTGTCTAACTAAAAGTAAATTGGAGCTAGAAAGCAAATTTGCTTAGGAATGCCTTCCATTTGTTCCACTAGGTGTGTCAGTGTGTGTATGATTTATACTTTACTTCTTAAGCCAAAAAGTATTTGTTTTCTCTAAACATCTGGCTGGCATCTGTGGAATCTGCTGTATGCATCATTAATCAGAATATCATTGTGAGGTTTGGTAATGACAGATAGATTGGTTAAGTTCAGTATATTAATGTAATAATGTGCAGTGGGGTACTGCAAAGCTACAGCTTTCACTGTGCACTTGAAAAAAAATAATTATTTTAATAACAGCTAAGAGTAAAAAGTGGTATTTGTACTTCCCAAAATCATCTAATGAACATCTGTTGTCATTTCTACTAGCTTGCTTTGTACAAAGTAGTTATCATATTATTCGTTTCCTCTCAAGCTATTGCTTGCTATTAATGCCATATTAACTTATATTTATGTCAATATATCCTACAGATGTATGTATTTATGTACATATGTGAAGAGAGAGAGAGAGAGAGAGAGGGATATATGGCTGTCCATAGGAAATGATGATGAGCTGAATGCAGGGCTGCCCTTCTATTAACACCACCTACAGTTTCTTATGAAGTTTTTCTGATATATGATTGTGTAAAAAGAGCTGGTGACTTCTCTGCAAATATATAAAATTGCAAGTGAAAGATTTCTAGTTCTACAGTAGGTGAAAAAATACATCTTGGGTGAAACCAAAGGGTATTGACAATGTGTTTCACACACGGAAAATCAGTTTATTTTCTACCATTTAACAGAGCTGTGGGAAATGTATTTTAGGCATACTTCAAGTAAGTGACAGTGTAAACTGTGCTTGAAACATAATTAGCAAATTTCCCCCTTTTCATGTGGCAGAATACCTGGTTTAAATATTTCTTCCTCCTACCTTACCCAGGTTTTTAAATCAGTTTCTTCCACAATTAATTTCTCTATTTTATATATAAAAGGTCTCGTTCTCACACACGAGCATGCCTATTATCAGTTAAGACCCCATGCAGAAACACCAAGGAATTAGAGGTCAATTGGTGATGGAGTTGCATTTTGCAATGTTTTTATTGTTGTTTTTTAATGCCAAGAAAGATCAATTACTTTATAATCGGTTTTAACCGACATTCACACAGGATGGAGCATTCCCTCTCTTTACCTGAAGCTAAGTAGCTCTCAGACAAAGGTATTTCTTTGCAGCATTTGAAAATATCATGGAAAATCTAATCTATGCCATATCTTCCAATCCTTGATGAGGAGCGAGTACTTAGTGGTTGGGAGATAAATAACAAAGAGACCTGATGTGTTTATCTTTTATCCCTAGAATTAGTCCCACACTTCACTACATATGACCCAGTTATTTTTTTCTAAATAAGTGTTTTGTCATAAAGGTTGCTTAGTACCCAAGTTGATTAGTTCAGGGATCACAGTGGTAGAGGACACTACTCCCTATCTCTCCAAACCTTATAGCATTGTATTTCCTTTGGACCATTAAAGGGCAGAGAAAACTTTTCTTCATAAAACCACTGGTCCTTCACTACAGGTGAATACAAATACCTCCAGTGCTATTTAGGTGTTTGGTAATGTCATTCCTTCAATGGAGCTAATTGAAAGACTGAGAAAAATTACTGATATGGCCTCGATATTCCCTTTACTGAAAGCAAGAACTGCAGTAACTGTCTGAGTGACCATTACACGATTTTATGTCAAAAAAACAGTCCTAGGTATGAGCTATCAAAAACAGAGAAAAGATGTAACAATGCAATGACCAGTTAAAGAAATGCTTCTTGTTAGCCTAGAGCATCCTGTACAACGTATCCTGAGTGAAAAGATGCTCCAATGAAGAAGGTTTATTCTGGATGATCCCAAAGAAAAGGCGTTTTCTGTTTGCTCACACTCTCCTCTCGGTATCTGTCATGCACTAACCCACAAATATAGTGGAAAAAATACATAGTCATTTGTAAGGATGGCTCATAATTACCTTAAAATAGAGGGAAGATAATTTTTGTTTCTGGATATTTGCTTATTTATATTCCAGCATGCAAACAAGCTAATCTGAAGTGTATGGCTAAACTATTGTTACATGTAAAGCCCTCTGCTGTTGTTTGGCTAGGTAGACTGATTATCTGTGGCGATGCAGATTAATTTATTAGGAGTTTATAGCTTTCTACTCCTTTATCTCTAGGTGTCAGTTACATGTCTCAGCTGCCAAATTATTTTTAGATGCTCTTCCAAAGGTTTGCTCTGATTTGCTGGCAGTTTATACTGACAATTTTATTAGAGTGTTGGACTTAGAAATGCTTCTTTTCTTGGACAAGAAATCAAGGAGGCAACAGAATGAAATTAGTGGCTGATTTCAACAAAACAAAGATTTTTACAAAGAGATGTATAACTCTATGCCAAGAAATCCTTTCTCAATAAACTAAACATTGACCCTTATAACCCTTCATATCCTCACATTAAATTCCTTTCGTTCCATATTTCCACTCTGAACTAGTGGAAAGAAGCCCACATGCACTCTGCTATGAACTGCTACTATGACAGGCAAATGTCAACACTGCCTCAGCAAAAGTTGTCCCAAAGTTATCATCCTAAAAGCAATGGCAGACCCAGAATCTGCTGGCTTTGAAGAATTTTAACAGTTTACAAAGGCAGAAATCTAGCATGGAAGGTTCTTATCATACAAGACATGTCAGTGTTTGAGAGTAATTTCTGAAATAAACATTCATAATTATAATTCCTAGTTGATACTAGCTCCTTGAAAGCAGTCCATGCCCAAAACCAAATGTGAAGTGCAATAATAAATTAAATAGGCACTATAATCATACTAAAGATTGCCAACAAAAGGTTGTCCTGATTGTCTCAAAAATACAGAGCAATGAAAATAGAAGTCTGATGTTTTGAATTCCACTCTGTCATTTCCTGATCTCCAGGCTGTCATGTACTAAAGCCTAACCTGCCTTAATTAGCTGAATAATTAATTACCGTCTATCACTAGGAACAGCAATAAAAAGTAGCATTCTAATTTTGGGGAAGATTAACTGGGACAAGGCATCAGAAGCTGAGCTCCTGATCTGCTTAATCACTTCCAGTGCTGTGTCATGATGTTATAATGCCAAAATGAACATTGGGTAAAGGTGTGTCCATGCTTACTTCTCTAATTTTATAACAGTTGTTCTAAATCTGTGATTATGAATCCTAAGTCACCATCCATTTTACAAAACCAGCTAACCTGATATAGTGTTGCCATATTTTTTTAACTATTACTTCACTCTTTGCTAGAAATCCTTGTAGCTTTTGAATGCATGCAGGTAACTTTTGGGTTTCAGGAAATGTTTAGTGCTTTAGGAAATCCAGAGTGTCCTGTGGGATCTATAGGGATTGCTTTTGCCTTTGAAGCCGACAGCTTATCCAGCATGACCTCCTAAACACAAGACCAAGCAAGACTCCTTTTTTTACTGTCTTGGAAACATTGCAAGATGGTCATTACAGAGGTCAGAATCCTTAAGCAATATAATCCAGGTTAATACAGCTTTCTTTGTGAAGTACCACAAACACTTTTCTTACTAAGTGCAACCACCTGTTGCTTCCACTGTTCCAATTTAATCTATTTTGAAGTTAAAAAATAAAAACACAGATTGAAATTTAAAACTTCCAAGTATGTTTAAATGTTCCTGAAAACTAAGTCTGAGCAGAATAGAAAGAGAAATATTCAGTAATAGAAGAAGAAAAAGGTGAATAGTAAGAATGCAAGTACACAAAAAGGTTTTGAAGTGTGATAATAAATGTATTGGCTAATATATTAGACAGTATATATATTAAGGATAATAAACATATTGGTTGAGAGGGCACGGCTAAAAAGTAAAGCTCAAAGGAAAATGTTCCTGGCTGCAGAAGATCACAGTATGGGACAGAGAAGTAATCTATCTGTTTGCAAAAGGGTTAGTGAGTGTGCATGTGACCAGCTGCCTAAACTCTACCCTAACAGTCTCATGGGAAAAAAGCAATATTCATGGACTTTATATTTTGGACTGAAACCATGATTCATGGTTTTAAATTAAGTCTGACAGGAAATATGGAAGGTCCTGAATCAATTTTTATGAAGAAGGATTGTATAATGTCTCATTGGGATGCCACAAGTTAACATTTCTTTCATGAAACTCTTCACTTACCTCCTGCTGCCTTTGTCCCTTTCTCACTTGCATATTCCAACCAAATTTAGTTAAGGTCTAACAAGGTAAAACAAGTGGTAGCATGGAAACAAAATTGGACAGTCTGACGTAAGGTTCTTGACATGAAAGCAACAGGATGTTGCAAGGGGAATGCCTTCACATTCAGATACCCATTGTGGCAAAGATGGGGAGAGGACAGATCGGGATGACGGCTTACACCAGATCCCCAAGACCCCACCTGTTCCTCAGCCAGTGGTGCCTGTCTAGCAGTAGCTGGAGGACAGGCATCAGCAGCCTCTTTCTTACCCAGCATTGCTCATAGAACCAAAAGACCCAGACTGTCTTAAGAGTGACAGCCTACATCTCTGAGAGGAGGTCTAGGATTCAGCTGTGGGTCCCTTGCCTCTGGAGGGAAAAAGGCCCAAGATTAATCTCTCACCCATGGCTTTGTGGAACTGTTAATCCTAAAACTCAAATCTGCTTTTCTTGGAGCAAATATGAATGCTTGTGACTGCAGACTGAGCTGAAAAAAAATGTAGTATTTACTTGTTCTGGGAGGCTGATCTTCTAGCATAACATTCTTTAATATATTTTGGCCTACAACTGTAGCATTTATACTGATTTTGCACTGCTGTCACTCAAACACTGCTGTGAATGCTCATACTATAATAACAAAAGTGTTGTATGACCTTGTTAACCCAGTTTCTCATCAGAATTAATATTAGTGTGATGACTTGAGGTATCTCCCTAGATAGTCACAATATGGCATGCAATTTTGAATGTCATGTTTGTTTGACTCATGGGAAAGGAAATAAAAAATTGCCTGGAGCATTGTGAATGCAAATACATTACCTTTTTGGCAGTGGTCATCTTATATTACATTATGACAATTTTATTAATGACATATCAAAACTGATTAAACATTTTCACAGTATTACACATTCTTTGCCAAATTCTGCTATTTAAAATAGGGACTTTATATAGGATTGCTTACAGACCTTTTCTGGAATGAAGATAGAAGAAAAACTAGTTCTATAAACAATCTTCAATCACTCATTAGACAAGAAAGTAATCACAAAATTAATTAAGAATTCACAACTCCGTATATCCTTTCATTGAAAGCAAGTAGAACTTCTAACAAGGATTCTACTATACCTTGAAAATTCAGTCAGTTTTGAAGTTATATTGATTTAAACAGAGTTGTAAATATCAAAATCTTATTTTGAAAATGGACAGATATAATTTAATAAGTCATACTAAGTAAGTGAAATTCAGTTGGAAGGTTTAATGATAAATTTAAATGATTTAAAAATGAAAATATTTGTGTGTCATTCTGATTGCTTTGTTAGCTCTCCTTCCAAAATTTAGCTTAATATTTAAAAAAAAAAAGTTTTAAAGTATACTTACACAATGCTGAATCTGCATACATTATTTCTGAGCATAGGTATCTAATCTTGCTGTCAAATACCGTAATACAATTGCCTAGGTTTTTATGCAATATTAAATTTTAAACTTTTAATACATATTAATCATAAAAATACTACTTGTTTTGTGGTGATCACTGATGCTGCTCTGAAATATTTCTAGGTTTATTAGAAAATTATATAGTACTGTCAGTATAAGTCTGTATGGTTATTAAAATCTTTCTGAAATTTTTAACCTCTGCATTAGTATTTCTAAATTCACCATCAAAATATGTAACAAGAATATATACCTGTTGACTATATGACTATACTGAGAGCATAGACAGCTTCCCGAAACATGTCACAGGCAAGCCTATAATCATAAACATGTAGGACTAGGAGGAATGTGAGGACAACAACCAGACTACCTGGAACATGATCCAACCTTAAGTGCGTAACCCACTGCATAGATTTGTCTAAACTTGTTCTTAAAATTTTTCAGGGGAAAACATCCACAATTTCTGGATATCCTGTAACTGTTTCACCCCTTTGAGAGTTAAAGATTTCTTAAGATCTGAGCTCAGTGCCTTTTGTAAATTTAGCCTGTATCTTCTGTCTTTCTCCACAGAAAAAAAAAAATTGAGCATTCTACCTTTAATATACTTTTTTCTGTAATGGAATATTATCACAGTAGACTACATCTTGGCCTCTGTTAGTTGTTAGTCTAAATAATAAAGAATATCCATCAACCTTTCCTCAAAGAACATACTTTCTAAACCTTTACCATTTGTACTTCTCCCCTCTTGTCTCTCTCTAGCTTGTTTATCTCTTTCATGTATCATGCTTCTGCAAACAGAGCAAGATCTCAAGATGAGACCTCAAAGCATCAAGCACAGCAGATAATTTACTTATGTCCTCTATAAAAATTGTTAGCGCACCACAGAAATTTGAAGGGAAGGGCAGTGGGCAGAAGTGTATAAACATAATCTTGCCAATGGAAGTTTAGTGTGCTATCCCCTCAAGATCCTGTGGAGGAGCATAACTCCTACTGCAAAAACTGCACCCCAGCCTCTTGGTCACCTGCACAGGGTATGCTCTGATAGAGTCTCTCAGATAGCAAGTAGAGGAGCTGCAGGTTGAAATTAGAAGGCCACACTATATTAGGGAAGGTGAACAAGAAATAAAGCATTATTTGAGACTTTTTAAGAAATACTAGACCCCATGGCACCGATCTCCACAGGTTAACAAAGAGCTTCAACAGTGACAGATAGTACCTTGCATGAGATTCTATGGTCTCTGGTGACCCTTGGGAGCACATGTTGTTCCACTGCCTTGTATATACCAAGCAGCAACAGATAGAAAGCCTTGGCAGGACACAAAAACAATGAGCAAGACTCATAGGGAGAAACCAACAGCACTTACTAAAAGCTGCAAAATGAGGTGGTGAATCCTAGTAGTGGGTGCTTCTGTTGAGACCTTCTGAGACATCCAGCTGTCAGCTTGATATACAGTCAAGGGAGGCTTGCTAATTGCCAGGTGTGTAACTGAGACACTGTCATAACTGGTTAAAAGCACAGGCCATTATCACCTTCTTTTCTATATGATGAACAATAACATGACAAAGCAAAACTTGGGCAAGATCAAGAAGGACTTCAGATACCTGGGAGGCCCAAGTGAAAAGGACAGATACCTTGCCAGTCAGAGATGGGGGTGCAGTCAGAAGTCAACACATCATGCAGATCAATACCTGGCTTCATGGCTGGTGTCATTGCCAGGACTTTGGTTTCTACCATCATGGGACATCCATCAATGGCTAAAACCTCTCAGAGAGAGATGGGCTCCATCTATGTATAAAAGGCAGGAGAATCTGTTAACTTAGTGAATTGTGCTTTAAATTAATTAACTTGGGGAACTGGAGTCCAGAGCTGTGGTTCCTGTATAACCATAAGCAACAAGGTGGATGAATGAACCTACCAGAGCAGTAAGAAATGTTTTTCAACCCTTTCCAAAGGCAAAACCTCTAAGTCTAGACACCTTAAATGCATATAAACCAAGACATACAGTCTGCACAACAAACAGGAGTAACAGGAGGTCTATGTCCAGTCTGGGAGTTACATGAGAAAAATCACTGAAGCTGAAGGTGAAACAACACACATGACTGGAAGACCACAATGGATGGCTATAAGCTCATTCAGAAAGGTAGGAAAGAAAAAGAGGAGGAGGAATTGCAGTTTATTTAAAAGAGAAATTTGAGTGTCTGAAAGTGAGCTATGCATACCATTAATGTTATATCAAACACCTTTGGATCAAGATTAGAGAGATCACCACCAAGGGAGATCTGACATTAGGTATCTCTTACCAGCCTCTCAATGACGATGACAAAGCTGACAAACCTTTAATTTGGCTTGACAAAACTTTACAAAAGAAGACCCAGGAAACTACAGACCCATTAGTCTTACTTCAATCCCTGGGCAAGTAATGGAAAGAGTCCTCCTATAAACTACTACCAACTAAATGAAGCAGGTGATTGGAAAAGCCAGCCCAGATTTACCAAAAGCAGATCATAACAGACTAACCTGATCACCTTCTACATCAACATTTTCTGTTGACACAAGAAGAGCAGTGGATGTTCTTTACCTGGACCTCAGCAAAGTGTTTGACACTATTTCCTTCAGCCTTCTCATGTCAAGATACAGACTGAATGGGTGGTCTGCAAGATGAGGAGGAAATTGGTTAGCAGGCTGCACTGAAAAGGTAGTGATCAATGTTTTTTACTCACGCTGGCAGCCTGTCAAAATTGAGGTCCCACAGAGCTCAGTAATGGGTCCCATACTGTTCAGCATCTTTATAACTGATCTGGATGTTGTGACTGAAAGCAAGTTTGATACCAAACTAGGTGGCAAAATATATGTGTCAGAAGGGAGAGCCATCTAAGAGAGACACTTAGGCTGGAAGAGTGGGCTAACAAGAATAGGATAAAGTTTAACAAAGACAAGTGCAAAGTCCTTCATCTGGAAGAGAATAACTGAAGAACCCGTAACAGGCTAGGATCTATGTGGCTGGGGAGTGGCTTTGCTGAAAGGGATGTGGGAGTGTTGGTGGACAACAAACAGAACATGAGTCAGCAGTGCACTGCTGAAGCAACAACGGCAAGTCAGATCCTGGGCTACATTTGCAGGGGCATTACTAGTATAGATTGAGGCATGATCATCTCAAGCTATTCAGCTCTTTTCAGGCTGCACCTGGAGTTCTGTGTCCAGTTTCTGGTTCAAGAAAGATATGGATGAAAGATATGGATAAAAGATGGTTAAGAGGCTGAAGAACCTGCCGTATGAGGAAAGACTGAAATGGTTACATCTTTTGTCCCTGTAGAAAAAAAAGACATACAGGGAACCCCATTACAGTATCCCAGTAGCTAAAGTGTGGCTACAGAGGACAGAGGCTCTCTCTTCACAAGGAGCCTCATGGAGAAGGTAAGGGACAATGGGTCCAACTTGCACTGGGAGGGGTTTCATCTGGTAGAAGAAAAAAGAACATTCACTGGAAAACCTACTGAGGGACATCATAAAGTCCCAATTGCTGTAAGTTCTCAAAATGCAACTAGACAAGGTGCTAGATAATCTCATCTAGGCCTCCCTAGAAAAGTTTTACCACATCATCTTCTGAGGTGCCTTCCAATCCAGTTTATTCTATAATTCCCATCACTCCCCGGTTATTGTAACATATATGGTTGGTGTCTGATGACTCATTCACCTTGCTGTTTCAAAAGGTCCCTTTCTGGGGTCTAGAACACTGTGTTTCACATCAAAGATAAATATTCCAAAGTAAATGTTCCACAGCTGTTTACCAATGGCAGGAATATAAATCAAGAAAATAGGATTAATGCATTAGCATATGTGTTTGACACAGGTTTCAAGTGTTTAAAAAGCAATTACGTGGGCAGCAAGAGCTACAGGCACACAAGAGATCACAAGTAAAACTTTGATAACTCCTCTTCATCAGTAACCTCAAATAGGAAGATCATCCAAATTAAACAACAAGGAAGCTACTCACTAAGTGAGGAATTATACTTACTCTCCAAGTACATTTAGAGCCAAGGTGAAGGCTGTTGACTGGTGTAATTTGTGAATGCCCCACTGATTTCAGTAAAGTGATCATACTTCAGGATAGCAGTGGAGGCATCACAGGCTTTTCAATCCAGTGTGTAAACCCAAACTGTTTTGTCTTGGTACTGAAATATTTGCATCTTTTTGCCTGTGGGTAGATCAAGAATTCTAACCCTATTTTAGTTATAGCACTTTTTTTTGGTGAAAAATCATACTTAGTGAAGTGAGAAGATACTTAATACCTGGTGCATAAAGGTATTGTCTGTCATTTCAGCACCAAAAGTTGGTGGAGCAGAAAAAAAAAAAAAAAAGAAAAAGGAAAGGAAGTGCTGGAGAAAAAGGAGATAATGCTGAGCTCTGTGGAATTTTGCTGACTGACAGCATAGGAACACAGATCCAACTGGCAACTTTAAACAATATATCTGGCAACTTAAGGCCTGTAACTCTGGCACTCTTGACAAAACAGTAATATTCCTTACTACTTCAGAATGAGACAAATAGAAGGCCAGAGTCAGGCCTTATAAATCAGGCTGCAAAGTGAGCTGGCAACCTGAGGTTAGAGGAAAGAGCTTTCTGACAGCTGAGGAACTGGAAAATACAACTGATAAACCAGAGGGTAAAATTTTTATGAATAATTTCTTATTTAAGTTTTCTTCCTACTGATTTTCAGTTCAATATCTGTTTTGCTTCCAGTATTTAAAAATTGTATAAAAATAAATATACTTCAAATGTATTTACATGGAAATCAATCTTCAGAGCTAGTACTTTATAGTGGTCAAATTAACTGCCAATGGAAAATTGAGCCCTCAGCCTTAAGCCTTTTCCTTCTGCTTTACCATAAATAACCTTAGCAAGGCCTTTCTTCCTTAAATACCATGGACATAAATCCTATGCTGACCAACAGATCATCCATTAACACCCTTTTTTCCAGCAGTGCAACTACTTCTAAAAGCAATGGTCGCTCAGAGAATTTATAATTATAGAATAATGGAATAATTTAGGCTAGAAAAGACCTTTAAGATTGTCAAGTCCAACAAATAACCCAACACTGCCAAGCCCACCACTAAACCGTGTCACAAGTGCCTCATCTACACACATTTTAAATACCTCCAGGGTTGGTGACTTAACCACATCCCTGAGAAACCAGTTCCAGTGCTTGACAACCCTTTCTATGAATCATTTTGTCCTACTATCTAATCTAAACCTCCCCTGGCACAACTTGAGGCCATTTCCTCTTGTCCCATCACTGTTTACTTTGGAAAATAGCTCAACCTCCTCCAGGGTCTCCCCTGAGCCTTCTTTTCTACAGGCTAAACAACTTGCATTGTATGTTCTGAGTTACTTATGTACTTTGCTTGCCATATGAAGGAGTAGTAGAAAATATTTGTAATTGTGACACTCAAATCTGTATCACATCTTCCAAAACTGTAGGTTTTTATTTCCTTTATTCCAGGAGGAATTCATGGAAATAGTGGAGCACAACCCTTAATTCACTTGTTAAAAGAAGAGTAAATTAAACAGCAAAAATAATGCTAATGTCCTAAAAGTATTTCATAAATTATTAATTATGACTCATTTTGCCATTTTCTAGGAGCTTGTGGTTTCCAGAATGATTGCTCATTCACTATTCCGTCTGAACTTGAACAGATACCAGAGATGTAACACTACATCTGACATGTTAGTTAAGACAGTACTTAATTATTTTGCTTTTTTTTTTTTTTTTCTTGAATTGGTATGGCTATAATGCTTATTCAGACAGTTAATTCTTAGTAATTCTTACCATTATTTTAAAAGGGTAAAAGAAGTCTTTTTGGAAAAAAAAAGACATTAACTATGGGTCTAAGGCATATTTAGCCAAAGTATAATCAGCATAACTCAAGAACGAAAATATTTAATAACGCATTTTTAAAGGACTGGGAATTTCCCCTTTGTAACTGTTCCTTTCTAGCCATTGTATGAGAGAATTAGGAAGCCAAATGTCATCAACATCAAAAAAAGACAGTCATATCCCAGAAAGCACTAATAAATATAGTTTAATTGTTTCATACTATGGTGGATTAAGACCAAATGTAATTCTAGACAAAACAAGTCTACTTCTCGTTCATACATAAGCTTATCCAAATACATTCTGACTCTTCAAGGGAGACTTTCAAAAGAATATTTCCTTACTTGATTTATTACATGCATATACACATGCACTTAGTGGCTTTAGGAAAATTCAGACAATGAAGTGGCTAGTACCCCTTCAGAGAAGCACAACAGAAATAACTGCAGCCAGTCTACCAGAGTGTTACAGTAACAGTGAAGCAAAGAAAATAAAAGTCTCACTATTCATTTACCAAATATAAGCTTGTTTCCGAGTCACAGGTGAGAACTTTATTTTAACTGTTAAAGAAAGCTTGGTAGAGGGATAAGATTCCATACATCTCCAAACTCTATTACATCCTTTTAAAAGCCCCTTCACAATGTAGAGAGGATTACCACTGAAGATTAAGTGGTTGGAAAAGAGAAAACTTAGTAGAGCAAGTAGAGCAAAAAGAAAACACTTAATTTTGAATGGCTATTGCTGTAGGGAAGTTGATCTATGAGAAGCACTTCTCTTCCTAGAAGTCTCATTTTAGGCTGGAAACAAAATGATTCTCCTCTCCTGCTGTTTGTAGAGCACACTTCTCTGCCAAGCTGGGATGAACCCCTGCAATTTTTTTCAGTGTGTCCTATGTGCCATAACACTGCCTAATGGTTGCTGTTTTCAAAAAACTTAATTAAAATTCAGGATCATTTTAATTGGCATTCAAGCTCGAAGTAATGTAAAAGACAGTAATATCTCTCAGCTGAATGCTATTGGAGAGGGTGAACTGTTGGTTCACTCTATACCTTAGCATCACTATATCCATAGTCACTGCCACATATGTGACGTACTGTTTCTGTCTTCAAAAACAAAAGAGAAAGCTGCTTCTGGATCTTTTCTAATGCATGTGCTAATGTGTTTACTGACTCCTTTTCTGCCATTCCCCTTCAGCATATATTATTCCTCCCCTTGTCCCTCTGAATAACCGTGGCTATAGCCACAGTAATTGCTGAAGTCTGCTGTTTCTTTTCAAGCCTGCCCTTTTCTGCCCTAAGGTTATGGGTTTCCAAACTCCATATCTGGTGTAATCATCACTTTATCCTCACTGCAGCCCCCTAGTTGCAAGCTTCTTGCAAAATCGCACCAGTGAGGACTCCAAAATGATTAATAGAAGTGTTTGAATATTTCTTTTTTATAAAATAAAAAAAAAGCATTCTTATAACCTGTGTCTGTATAGAATAATTTGCAGGATTTTCCCTCTAAAATATTCTTTTGGTAGTGATCTACCCTGTCACTGGTGGTAGAACATTACCAAGTGTGATGTAATTCCACATACGAATCCCTTCAGCACTGCACAAGCTGTAACCCATGTGTCAGCAGAGAGCAAAGCTGATGCAAAGTTTTAGAGTGTAAATTTGGAAAGTTTGCACTGGTACAAATGATTCTAGCTACTAGCCCACCCCTCTGGGTATACATTTTCCTGCCATACCTGAAAAATAAATTTTAATTACCTACAAGATCCTGCTTTCTAGTTGCCTTAGGGCACCACGTGAGTTTATTTTCAGATATTCCACTTTTTAGTGAAAGTCTGAACCAGAAACAATGATATCCATTCACTTAAAGTGACAAAAATATATAGCAGTAATGAGTGCATTAAAACGTATGTGTTCAAGTACAAGCTTGGAAAACAGCTGAGAGAAGGCCTAGAAGGAAGTAGATATTGAAATACTCTCTTTTTCAGAATCATTATTTTAATAAAAAGCAATTTGGGACTGTCCTGGTTTGTCCAGGACAGGGTTAATTTGGTGCAGGTGGGATATTTCGTAACATGCTGACACCATGCCCCGGGGTCATTTTCGGTCCCTTGGTACAACTCGCGTGCATGCAGCTGGTCTGCTCCGTTTGTCTGCACGTTACCGCTCGTTCTGTACATTGTTTTTTTCTCACTGTTGTAATTGCTGTTGTTACTGCGATAGTTTCCTGTGTGTCATTGTATTAAATTCTCCTTATCTCAATCCTGGCTCTGTGTTTCCCCTTCTTCTTTCCCCTGACTGGCCCTGGGGGGGCAGCGGCAGAGGCCACGTGGCTCAACTCCCTGCAGGGATTGAACCACCACAGCTTTACTGAACCACCACAGATTTTGGCGCCCAGTGTGGGGCAAGGGGGTTGAGATAAGGACAGAATCTGATCAGAGTGTGTTGAAATAACCCCTGTTAGAATAATTTTTCTGTTTATACATATATATATAGTTTGAATCAAAGCACGTTCACAATGCTGTCCAGTCTGTTTGCCTGGTGGTCCTGCATCAACACCTACATCCTCTATGTGTTCCCAGTGGTGATGTTTATAATATGTGGGAAATGTGTCAAAGGTCTTGTTGTACTTTACTGGGTACTGATGGCTTATAATATGATGGTGTCACTGATGGAAGGGCGAGCTGGTACCTGTATGTGACCTAGGCGTTCGTTAGCGATCTCACCCCATCTGTGGGTGAGACAGGGGAGGGGATCTTCTCAGCTTTTGAGGACTTTGCGTATCCATGGAATGTCCAGGCCAGCATGCTCTT